>JAHDVE020010707.1:0-46799 GCA_022606495.2 Halesus radiatus
TTTAAATTCGTTATTTAACAATAACGTGGCGCCCATCTTACTTAGAAACGATCTTTGATTTTCCAGTCACATTAGTTATTTTATAACCACCTAGATTATTGTTCAGCCGTTAATTTGATAAATAACTATTTACTAATTTATCTTGGAGATTGGTACATCCCTGTAGATATTCTAATTTAATAAGAGTTTTAAATATTGTTATTGTAACTTCCGTTACCCAATCACGCTCTATACAATAAAACATTGCTTTACTGAATCATTATTTTATTCAAAAGCCAGTAAAACACACCGTTACAACTTTAAACAATAACCTTATCTAAGTTTATTAAATTCTTACAAATCTTCCTCTTTTCATCTCCTTCAAACCTCCCCACATCTTTTTGCCTCACAATATCACCCCAATGGGAATATCATAAATTTCACTAATCTCGAGCAATACTTTTCCTGTATATTATAACGTTTAATGAAAAATAATTTCTTGGTAATGGTTTACTTAATTTAATTTTTTTAACAACTTTTCGTCTGAATATGTAACATCAAAATATGCTTTAATTTCATTTCCATCTGTGTCTCATTAAAGCTTCATTCACAATAATAGTATTTTAATGCGTTAATGCTATTTTTGCCTTCTAGATACAAATGAATTCACGAATCTCACTAATCACCGGAACACGACAGTACTCTTGAATGCAAAAGAGTTATTTATTTGTTAATACATACTTTATTTGAGTATCTTTCAAAATTGACTACTTAATGTTTAAAATTTCGCACAGAGGTAGATATATAAATTGTTTATTTTTATCTCGTACAAATAACTTGTTATAAAAGGGACGGAATTATTTACGTTTAAATGGAACCTCAAAAGAACATGATTATCTTAGCATTGCACTGTCTATTCGAAAATTCATCTTAATAACGTTAAAGTCTAGTTTCCCAAAGTGTGAAAGAACTGATAATAGGGTATTTTCACAAACAACAAATGTGTGGAAGATTTAAAGTTTATATTTCCGATTCTGATAATCTCACTAAAAATGTGTAATCTTCATATTTTCAAACATAATTATTGATTTAAAAAACTATTCAAAACTGCACATTCCGAAACAGTTTGAACTGGCTACAACGTCGTTATGATGTACATAACGCCACTGGCTGGTAAGACGGCTGTCACAGACGCTGGTCGGCATGACGTCAACAACGCCATATTCACGAACGAAACGAACATATCGTTTTGGCGGCATATCAAAAATGGCACATTTCAAATCGCTGTGGAAATTTTTTTCGTAACATAAAAATTAAATAAAAATACCATCGTTATCGTAATTTTTTTCCTAATTTTTGTAGACCATGAAAATAAACACTGTAATCCTATTACTGACGCGCGCATTTTTTTTATTTTTTTATTTATTATTTTTTATTAAAAACAAAATAAGTCCTTTTAAGCAAATTAATTTGGCTTATCTTATTAGTTACATTCATATAATTATTTCATGGATTTTAATATTTTCATTTAATTACCATTTAAATTAATATAATTACATATTTACATTATCAATTACTTTCTTTCTAATAGCCATTTTTCAGTATATATTTAACTTTGTTAATTGGGTTACATTTTTTATAGTATTTGGCATTAATATAGGTACATTATATGCAACCTTCTCTGTCCGTACTTATTAATTCATTATTGCTTGTGAATCTAGAATTAGCTATATATATATGTTCTAATTTATATGTATGTTGAGGGTTAAAGATAAATTAAGAACATATATTCGACAGCCTCCATGGTCGAGGGGTAAGGCTCTCGACTACGAATCCGAAGGTGGAGGGTTCAAATCCCGGCGTGCGCAACTAAATTTTATTTAATTAATTTGTGCTGTTTCACAATTAATTAATTAAAAAAAATAATATATAGTACATTGTGCACGTTCCAGAGTGGAAGATAGTCTCAGTATCGCCAACCATTACATTAGAAATACAACCATTCAGAATTGAAACGTTGCTTTAAATGGCTTTTAGCCGTGTTTGGTTACCAGATCTGAATAGCCAGGTATTTCCCCACCTTCCTCTTCCCCTTCTCCTTCCCCCTCCCTAATACCTTTAGCCTCACAACATTCCCCAATTTGCCAATCTCACTGGCTCCAGACGGTTGGAAGCAGTTGGGACTCTTGTGCGGTATTCATGTAAAAAAAAAAAAATATATATATATATATATATAAAAGTGTAAGCAAAACGGCGTCTAGCGCTCGGTGCGAACAGCGAATAACCGAGACACATCCCTCACACAAAAATATCTAGCCGCCGAACATTTTAATGCATTATGAATAAGACTTTATTCTAAGATTGGTGCTGAAGCGTAGTAGCATAAATTTTACAGTTTTAAAGTCTATTTGAATGTTTTGAAAAGGGCAACAATCTCCGTTGCAGGACGGTTAGTAGTTTTCTCACAACATTCCCCAAACAGGATTGCCATAATTCCCTAGGAGAGCAGTTTTAACTGCTCTTTTGTTGTAAGTACCAAGTTTTTTTGGCCGAGATATAAAGAATTCCATCCAAAGAAAAAATGAACGTCCACCGCAGCAAGTGGGACAATCGACAAAATAATTGTATGCAGCTTTGTAGGTCGAAATGCATAAGAATGTATGTACATTGCTCGATGGCATTAAAAGTCGATAAACTCAATACGTATTGAGAATTGGTGACAACTGTGACGCGGTTGCGCTACAGAGTAAGGAATTCACTGTTGGTAACAGCGATCACATTGTGATGTGGGCCAAGTGCGTGGGTACTTCGGCCAGATTAATTAAATTATATATATTAAGGGATTAATGTGCGCGTTACCTGGATATTGGATTAAGTCTGGATTAAGCAGGTGCAAATTAATTTGTTCAGTACTGTAGGAGTGAATTAGGTGGCGAATAATGAAGGCAATGGATCAAACTGTAGCAGGCTTGCTCACTGAGAAGAAACCATTTCCAAAAAACAAAATAACTGTTTAGTTTTTATAACAATATTATCTTTTTTATAATTAGTGTTTGACGTCCAATATTATTCTTTGTTTCAATCACTCTATTGTGTGTGTCTGCACTCTTATAGCATATATCAGTTCTTAACTCAGTGCGTCAAATGCAGTCAAAAATAGACAAAATTCCTAAATTCAAGTCACTGTTCTATGGTTTGAATTGTCAAAGTTATAAATAAGAACAACTGCATAATTCAGTGTTCTTTTCTCACGAAATTCTCAGTAAATCACAGCCTTCATTAAATTACCGTGGAGATATTTAAGCCTCACTAGACCATTTGTATCAGATCAGATATATACTCAGTGTTAACAACGATAGTGTTTTTATCTAGTTTGAGATAACAATCACCCTTCCATATTAAGATTTTCTCGACATATTCAATCCATCAATCTCAAGTTAAATTACAATCTTGGGCAGATTAAGAATTTCCTGTCACGGACAATAACTAATACTTGAACATTGGCTTTATTCGTCTGAAATTTCAAATTAAGTGTGAAATATTAATAAAATATTCCATTTATTTGAATAACTTATTGAAGCTTATAAACCTCATTGTAATATTTAATCATTGAAGAAAACACATTAAATAACAAGGTAACAATCGCAAGTGGGACTCCTGGTGAGGATCTGGATTCGAGTCCCAGTTGAGACCATTACCTTTGTTTATTATATGTGCCTTTTTTATTATCTTCTTCAATAATAAAATAAGAAAATACGCCATATCCGCTGTTCCATATTTTCAGTTATAAAAAAAAATTCAGGGCCAAGTCGGGTAGGAAAGCTGGGTCAAATAAAAATCCGAGTAGGTGAAATAAAAAAAAAATTAAAAACGAAAATTATGTTAAACAAATCACGTTTCTTTAGATAAATTTATTTAGAAATTTATATTGAGGTTAAACCAGACAAATTGAATGAACAGGAATTGAACGTTCAACCACGGGATCAAAAGTAATATACTCGTACATTAAGTATTGCACAACATAAACTGAAGATATCTACTTTTCTGGATAAAATGTTTAATATTTATTCGATACGAACATTTAAGAGGAACGGCTGCGCTGCCTGTTTCATACATAACTTAATTTTGGATTAGAGACCAAAATACCGATCAAAACTGAATGACATATATTTTTTAAAATTAAATGTTTAGTAAATATCTAGTACGTGTGAGAAGTATTGTATTTATTTATGTTTTAAATTATGAAGTAGGTCATGAAAAAAAATCACAATTTTAGACGGAAGATTTTTAAATTATCATATTTTCTATGTAAATATGATAATTTAAACGTAAGTAAAAATATAAAAAACAAAACATTTAAAAAAAAAACTTTTTTCGGTCGATATTTTAAATTATGAACGGCAAATTTGTGTTCCAACGGAAATTGGTCGATTTTTAGTTAATTTATAGTCCATCGTAATGCTTATTTTATTTTATTTTTTTAATTTTAACATCACCGTTACCCCCCAAATAATTGGTAAAGGTGCCTCTAAAAGAGCGTAAAATCAATTCCTTTAATGGCCTATATTTCATAATGTAAAACTAAAATAAATAAATTACCTATAATCCATACTAGATATTTACTATACTTTTGAAGAAAAGAAAAAAGATCATTAGATTTAGGTGAGTATTTTGGCCCGCAAATCAAAAATTATGTTTTGTACAAAACAGGCCGCGCAACCGTTCCTCTTAAATATGTGTTTTTGGTACACCTAAACTGGAATTGGCAAGTTTGGATTAATAAATAAATACTCGGTTTATATTACACTCAAAGTAATACTTCTTTAACGATGAACTCAAAGTAACACTTTGTAGCAAGGTATGTTTCTTCAGCCTGTTGTAAAGATACTAATCTAACCTTGATTAGAAATATCTCTAATACTGACTGTACAAAAACAAAGAACTCAATACGTCTGTTGTAACACTTGTTTGACAAGTGGGTTGTGATTGTTTTGGAATACAAAAAAGCTTATCGCTGTATATCGAAGTGTCAGTAAATTCCGATCAAACAAAGAGCAATAAAATTATTATTACTTTCACTTCAGACAAACGTGTAGAATTTTTACCAAACAAGGCTTTACTAACCGTGTGATACGTGCTTAATCAATAGTTTTTAGTGAGACAGTCTAATTGCCGCCTTGAAACCAGGGCTGGACATGTATAATTTTACCCCCATGACAGAAAATATAAATATAAATGTTGAATGAAATGAATCCTCCCCAGATTATCAATTATTGACTTTCACCTTATGTGTCGTTCTGGATGCCGTTGTTATGTTGTCTCAGCCATCCGTTTAATTATTATTATGTAATCAAGTAGTCAATTTTCCGTTAATAACTGCTCTTTGTTGTAAAAATATTGTATAATTATCTCTCTTTAATGATTTCATTATGTTCCCCTTACACTGTTGTATTTACTATCTATTATTATTAATACGAGGCTTGTTCAAAAGAAAAGGTGAATTTTGAATTTTCGCGGGCTGTGTACATTCGATTATCGATTTTTTTTTTTGTTATGTTGGTACACATATTTTTATCATATGTTAGGATTATCGTCCATTTTGGATAGTGGTTTGTTTTTAACAACTGGAAAGGTTAGTCACATTTTTGTGTGTTCTTTGAGTTTTTACTTTTGAAAAAAAATGGATCAAAGAATATGTATTAAATTTTGCGTTAAAAATGGAATAAAGTGCTCCAACGCACTTAAAATGTTGACTGTGGCATTCGGCGAGTCTACTTTGCCTCAAAAAAGTGTTTATAAGTTGTACAAGCGCTTTACAGAAGGCCGAGAAGATGTTAATGACGATGAGAGTCCTGGAGTTGCAACCACGTCAACAAACGAAGAAAACTTCGAAACAGTGAAGAAAATGGTTTTGGAAAATCGTCGAATCACTAATAGGGAAGTTGCAGAGGATGTTGGCATATCAATCGGCTCATGCCATGCAATTTTCTCGGATGTTTTGGGCATGAAACGTGTGGCAGCGAAGTTTATTGTTGAATGACGTCAACGACGATCCAGATTTGCTCAAAAGGGTCATAACTGGTGATAAAACGTGGGTATATGGTTATGACGTCGAAACCAAGGCCCAATCATCCCAATGGAAGCGGCCAGAAGAGCCAAGACCGAAAAAAGCACGCCAAGTTCGATCAAATGTGAAGGTTTGCTCACTGTTTTCTTTTTCTTCGATTACAATGGCGTGGTGCATCATGAGTTCTTGCCAACAGGTCGTACGGTTAATAAGGAATACTACAAGAAAGTTATGCAACGTTTGCGTGAAGCAATACGGCTCAAACGATCGGAATTGTGGAAAAACAAATCATAGATTTTGCATCACGATAATGCACCAGCTCACACATCAATGCTCGTTCGTGATTATTTGGCCAAAAACAACTCCGTAATCATGCCTCAACCGCCGTATTCCCCAGATTTGGCTCCCTGCGACTTTTTTCCTATTCCCGAAACTGAAGAGACCAATGAAAGGAAAGCGTTTTGCCACAATTGATGAGATAAAGTCAGAATCGAAGAACGAGCTGATGGCCATACCGAAAAGCGCATTCCAGAAGTGCTTCGAGGATTGGAAGAAGCGCTGGCATAAGTGAATTATATCTGAGGGGGATTACTTTGAAGGGAAGAAAATGGATATTGATGAATAAATAAATACTTTTGGAAAAAAATTGAAATTCACCTTTTCTTTTGAACCAACCTCATATATTTTAATGTTGTCTCCCTCTTACACATAATACTTTTCTATTGTTGTCTCCCTTTAATATTTTTGTTCTCTTTTGTCTCTATTTTGAATTCTCTTTATTTCACTCTATTGTATTCTGTAACTATATATAACCGATAACTCTGTATTATTCTTTAGTTATTATATTTGCCCTGACGAAGCGTATGCTAAGCGAAACCGGTTGGCGAAAAATAAAATATATTCGTGCTTTATAACAAATTGTTTGTTTTATTTCATTAAGAAAATATAAATGTTTCCTTTAAATATCAATACACATTATTTTCAATAAATTTAATATAAATTGTGTTGAAGGGGAGTAAGGCCGCTCCCTCAAGGGTCGCTAAGGAATCAACATAAACCGAGCGCAGTAAGAATGCGTATTACCGAGAGCGCTCCATTCCATAATATATTATATTTGTCGGTGGGGCGCGGGAGCGGTGATGCGTACTTACATTGCCCACATTTGATTCGATGTTTACTTCATACCGATTCGTGAGGGAGCAGGCTAAGTCGGTTACACGATGTAAGCATCTAACCCGGCTAGACCTATCAATCAGAATAGCGATCACCTCATTATGGCACATTGGGATTAAATTTACACTTTTTTTTGCATAATTCATTCTTTGCAATTGTAAGTTATCCTCTTCAGGTAGGTTTTTTTTTTTACAGTAACTCCACATAGGAGACCCTGAGGGAAATAATTTCCCTCAAGGCCTATATCATCTTTGGGGATGCTGTGTGGAAGGTCTTTTAGAGGATAGGAAGGAGTTAACTTGGGTCTTGAAGAGACCCATGTTATAGGATGGAGGAAACACAGAGACTGGCAGATCATTCCACAAAGCCGAGCTGTTAAACACAAGAACGACAAATGTCAACCATGTGAAAATGTTGGGCGCGCGTTTGGCGTGTTTCCCGTCTATGCACCGGTGCCGAAGGGATCAATGACGCTAGTTCCTCAGAGCATCTTCCATTGAAATACCGGTAGAACAAGGACAGCATTCCCACCTGACGTCTGTGCTCCAAAGATTGCAACCCGTTTGTTAATATAGGCGAATCTATCAAACGGACGGCCCGTTTCTGTAAGAGTCAAGGGTTTTTTTTAGATGTTTTGGGGCTCCCGACCAGAGGTGGCTGCCAAATTCTACAGTGGGGCGCACTTGCGATTTGTACAGGGTCAGCAGTTGTGTACTGTTAAAGTAACTGCGGGCTCTGTACAATCGCCCAGCTTCTGAGAGGCTAACTTTACTCGGGCTTCGATGGAGCCCCCATACCTGAGCTGGTCACTTAAGGTTACACCAAGCATATGAATGAAGGGCTTGTTCGAAAGATTGGGACATTAAAGGAGACTAAATTGTCATTTCGATTCCTTTTAGACGTAATCAGACATGATTGGGTATTGGAAACATTAAATTCGACGAGTTTATTCTTACCCCAAGAGGAGACCCTCTCGAGGTAACCGTCCATTCTCTGCTTCAAGGCCTTCCGAGCCGTTGGAGTTTGTGTGCCCTTTGGGGGCTTGTCAAACAAAATTTTTGTTTGTATAGTAAAAACGGACCGACGTTTTGACGATTTAAAACTGTGATTTGCCAATATTGTCTTTACGAACATGTGCAATAAGGTTTAACATATTGCATATGAAATATTTAGCTTTTATAAAGAAATGTTTATTATATTGTTCTTTAAATGCGATTTATATAGAAAACTAAAAATTATAGCGTGTTTTGACTATCATTTGGACAATCTTTACCCTGTAGCCTGAAACAACACTGCGGAACTGCACTCGTACAAGTCAAGTAAATTAATAAGACAAACACAGAGATATATATACATTTGTGTCGATAGACGATAATTATAAACATGAATATTGCATGCATCTGCCCCACGATAGATCCGGCGCTGTTCAAAACGGAAAAAATCCACAGCAGTTTATCACAGAAGAAACGGTTTCTACCAAATTACAATTTAGTATCTGCATATATGGGATGAGATAACATCAGCTGCTAAATCTTCCCGTGATTAATTTAAAATGAATATTTTATAGTCTCAATTAGAATTGTAAATGAAAACGCTTATTACAATCCGGATTTAAGATAAAACGTCTCTAAATCTGACGTTACTAAAAATCGCAAACGTCAAAAGCAGCTGTTCGGATGAACGGAATACGGCGGCCATTTTGTATTAGTCTTCATTACCGACTGGTTACTGAGTTGTTCGGATCTGAAATCGGATCCATAATAATCGATTATAATATAACATCAGTAGCTAAATATTTCTATGATTCATTTAATTTCGATAAAATAATATAATTTCATCAAATATTCGCGCATGGCAATCATTTAAAACAGATTCGCTGTTTTTGAACGTATTTCAACATGAAATATTGTTTTTTTTTTTAATTTTATAAACGGACATATGTAATTAAAAATATGAAAATTTTGAAAGCAAAACACATAAAGATTTTAAAATCGCTCAGTGTTGGTTTTTTCTTGCGATCTGTAATCGTGAAAAAACTAGACAAACATACTATAAATATTTTTTTCACTTCAATTTTTTTTCGTTTGTTTTAAAAATTTTTATTAAAAAAATGGCAAACTTTGATGAACGCTTCAATGCTTTGGGCATGTAAGGGCGAATGAACGAAGAAAGGAGTGTAATGACAATATATGACCCGAATGTGAATGAAGTCATTTGGCGAACCGTCATATCTGCCTACCCTTGCGGAGAAACGGCTGTTGGTTAGCTAGTTAGTTGGTTGGAAAACTTTTATCAATATTTTTGAAAAGCTAAATGTTGTTTAATATAATTATTTAAAATTATTCAGAAACATCTATGGTAAACATTAAAATGCAGTGAGAAAGCTTTGTATTTCAAAAACTGTTTATAACATAAGTCTGACCATAATAGAAGCGGAGATAGAACGAGTTATATAAAGACGTGTCACTTGGTGACAGATATAGCACTACGTGGCCCGAGTGGTTTTAAAACGAATGTTTTATAAACCCAATAATTAAACTTCTCAATGAAAACGCTCTCTAAATTCATTACTGACTGGTTAATAAACGGAACTATTTTACTTGCTCAACGAGAAATTCTACGCCCGAGATGTTCTGATCTGAATTTGCGATGATTCGATTATAATCGATTGTAAACCCGTTCCAGATTCAGACTGGTAAACTCTCCCGGCTAGAAACTAACCGAGTAAATAATGCAGTAGCTGGTTTAGCCATCTGTTAGGAACTAAACCGATAGAAATGTGATATGGGCGTACCCGTGTGCGGAAGTAAGGTACAATTTTCCTTATTTATAGTGAAATTGGTCAAACCATAGTAATTAATCCTGAGTGGTATATACTCTCGGTATTTTCCTGGTGAAAAACGCGATTCAGAAGCAACACATTGCATAAAATGGCATTTTGTCGTGTTTTGTAATCAGGAGCGCTATTCTGATTCTTTTAATGGAAGATTACTTATATTTTTCCTAAACAGATTGTTGGAGATTATTTGAAAACACAAATTAATGAAATATCTTCAAGTGATACTAGGTTGAACCAAAACTATTTAAAACAATTACATTATATTATAATGCATGGTAATATGTTTTTATTTTATTTTTAAATATCATAAATACGCCTTTTAATGCAGTATTATGTTTTGTAAAAAGGTACCTATCTCACTAGATAGTAATGACCTTTTTTTGTCACAAATTCTAAAAGTGGCATATTCCGTCGTGGTTAATCTATGCCGACCGTAGAGGTGGGTCATTCCACTTATTTTACAAACTCAGTTCCAATTCCGAGACTTGGTCCTTCGTTCCTTTCGGTACGCCTGGGTCCACAGTTCCGGAAGCAAAAATCGCTCAAATTACACTACTAAATAGTTTCTGACTCCAATACAAATCCTTAATAATTCTCCGAGTGTGAGTTCGGAACGAGTGAACTCAGATTTGCGGACAACCCAGAACTCGGAGTGAGTCCACCATCTTCGGAATCGGATTAATTGGACTCAGTCCGCCCGGAACGACTCGTCTCTATGCCGCGCCTACCGGGAATTGCCGAACATTGTGAACTACCGTGTCGAAAATGTCAACATCTATATAATGTTTAATCATTGAAGAAAATAATATTAACATATCCTAAATGAAAGACGAAACCGGAAAAAAGGACAGAAAATAAAAAGATTTCAGTCGCATCTGGGACTCGAACCCAGGTCCTCTGCCTATCCGGGGCAACGCTCAGCCAACTTTGCTAATGAGACCAGTTCAATTTATGTCATCTTCACCGATATCATATCTCAAATTCAAGATTTGTGAATACTATTTTCCATTTTTAATCTCATATTATTGGTAGCTATCTTTACGATGTTTACAAAGTTCTACCCGAAGACACTTTTTTTCTGTCCTTTTTTCCGGTTTCGTCTTTCATTGAGGATATGTTCATATTATTTTCTTCAATGATAAAATATTACAACGAAGTTTTTAAATCTTAATAAAAATAATTAATAATAAAAATAAAAATAAATCTATATAATATTTAATAATGTTTACGAACTAATAATGTTTAAAGTAAATAATAATGTAATTGGTAACTTACTTAACATTGAGTTTTTCTGTTGTTAAAACTACGCAAATATTGATATTCTTAATTAATGTCATTCGCTTAATAACAGCTGACAACTGTCATCTGAGAGAACCGGAACCGCGGTTAAGCAAGACTTTTTTAAGCTTAAAGAAAAAAGATAAGGAATCATCCTTAAAAAGAACAGGAATCGCACTCCAGATCTGAATAGCTAGATACTTCTTCAACCTTCGTCTTCCTTATCTTTGCACCTTCCTTATTTCTTTCTGCCTCATACCATTTCCCAATTGAGGTTATCATAGTCCCACTCTTGAACAAATAATCAATTTCATTGACCTATTTGAGGCTTAAAAGTCTACAGTTCTTATGTTTCTAAATGGGCGAGATCAGTTTTATTTCAAATCGGTAGGTATAAATAATATTTCTAGGGTTTACCTGTTCAGCGCTTGGGAATGAATAATGTTAAGAGAGCACATTTCTAAAGTCTTAGAGGGACAAATAATGATAGTAGACGCATATTTCACCGATCGATTTGTATTCGCTAGTGTTCAGTTACAATAATTTATCTTGTGAAATCAAATACCGTTTGCCGCCTCATGTATCAAAAGTAGATAAATTGTTGTTTTTTCTTTGTCATTTGTGCGTTTAGTTATTTGCACCCCACTTAACGCACAATCATAAATTTATCTTATATTTAATTTGGTGACAGTATGCTTTAAAGTGATATCCTCAGTGCAAAGTAAGTTTAGATAAATTCGCAGAGCAAATAATACATAGAGATGCCCTAACACGCAATGGGTAGAAACCAAAATAAGAGGGCGAGCTAGGCGTAAATTTAATTAAAACAGCAAACAAGTAAAAAAATTCCGTTTGTTTACAAAAACCGAATATTTTGTTAGAATATTTAGTCATTTTTTTGCAATTTGCTTACCGCAGTCAAAATCACACGAAACAAACGTGGATGGCAGTTAAGTAGACTCGTGCCAAAATGGGTGTCACGTGACTTTACCTCCAGACGTCGAAATGGTACTTAGGGCAAGTCTATTAATTCTGATGTCAGTGAGTAAATTCCTTGGCTCCGGATACATAAGTTTAAATCTCACGGAAGATAACGTCAGTATTGCTTCGATATATCTACAACCTAACCTTTTTTTCTTTTTCTTCCCCTCACAACTTTTGTTTAATAATGAACTCGGGTAATTTCTTTTGTTTAATGAAAGAATCGCCTTTTAACTTAAATACCAGTATTTATTTAAGTACGTCGTTTTCAAAATTAAAATAATTTTCCAAGATTGGATTTTTCCAAAGACTGCGGAAACGCTCGAAATCTGGCATAGCGCGCGTGACGTCATACGTACATAGTTTCGTCGTTTAACAGTAATGCCGCTACTACATGGGTCGGTATGAAATCCCAAAATATACTATTAACAAAAAAAATTTATAAAACCTGAATACCTACTTTAAAGCTATTTTTATATAGAAGTGGTGATCCGCATTCTTAATGAGGCACTGGGCCGATCGACCCGTGAGTTCTGTGAATTGTAAATTCTGTTAGAACCCGTCGACCAATCACAGGGCTTTTGAGACTTTTCCAATTTTAATCGTTATGTCACGGTTTATTAAGTCTACGTCCAAGTGTATATAATAAAGCTTGTGTATTCAGAATTCGCATTTGTTGGTCTTTATGAATATTTTTTTTTTTCAATTACATTAATATTTCTCGCTGGAATCGAGGCTTTAAAAACAAAATTATTTAAAAAATCCTACTTTCTATAAATTTTAATTTCTCTTCAATTTATCATAAAAAGTCATTTCCTCAAGTAGTTGTTTCGTTTCGGTTTCCTCGGAATATACATATTTTTAATTTTTTATGTGAAGTCAGTTATTGCTGAACATAACCTGACTCGTATCTTAAAATGTTACTATTTTTGTAGTATTATTGTGAATGTGCTATTTCGTATAGCCGTGTATATTACTGTATAATATTTTGTCATTTTATTAGATGAATATGTACCCAAGGAGTACTGTAGGTGTAATATTAAGAATAAGTAAGAATGTATGTAATATGTATAAATAAAATAGAATGTATAAATAGAATGTAAAAGGAGAACTGTAGGAATACAACAGAATGGAGTTATTTGATAATTTTTTAAGTTTATTTATAGTAAAGCGCACTTGAAGTGAAATAACACAAAACTGCGATTATATACGATTTATTTATACGACTATAAATGATTTGTTATTATTATTATTATTATAAGTCTGAAGTCTTATATTTGTATTGAAACCTCAAATTTTATGAAATTAATGTTGTGTTCGTGGAAGAATATGGGAGAAATTGTAGGAGAGTTCACAGATTATGGATCGCACCTAATACTACAGACCACACATTATTAAACACGATGTTTTTTTAAAAATAAAATTCAGTGGCAAAGCATTAAAATAATTGAGTGTGAACAGCATGAAAACAATGCTACCAGAGGTATTAAATGAACGACAAAACAATGATAATTTTATGGCGAAACAGTGGTCGAAAGCAGACACCGACAATAGAGGAAAAGGTGAAGATAAATCTTGCAATGATCACGATCATGTTGAGAAAGTTGGGACTTGACCGGTGGCGAGACCAAGAGACAATGGATAAAAATTCATTTCTTGAGAAAAAAGACAGTCATATTATTTTCCTTGCGATGCTAGAAAAATCTGCGAGCTCCGGTGCTGTACACCCAGTGTGCAGTGTACATATTTAGGGTTTTGTTATTTTAGGATGGAATAATAAAATGAATATTTTTAATTGATTACGTAAAACATTGTGTATAAGTGATGAAAACGAGAAAAAAAACAACGGACACGCATGATACGTCCATTACTGCCAGCAGACTGCCTGGTACTACTGACGACCGCGCATTGTGGCATGGCGAGTGAAACCTGCACCCTCGGAAAGTTAGCTACATACGTATACATTGAGTATTTTTTCACAATTTTTTGAAATTAAACTTTTTTTTTCTGTTGCGTTCGATAAAAACATATATTTATTATCCAATACAAAAATGTATTGCAGAGGAATACCTAAACTATGAGGTCTATGTTTATTATATTTACAGAGACATTGAAAGAGTTAAGATACATGTCAACTCAGTTGGCAACATAACACCTTCATACAATAATATACCAACTGCAATGAGGAATAATTTCAGTACATTAATTTTTTTTCTTACAGTGTTCACCATTAAAAGCAACTTCTCAACTTTTTTTCTTCTCATCCCTCTCCCTTCATCCTCACGATATACCTCAATTGGGGATGCCATAATCTCAATAGCTTCAGGCTACAGAGACTCTTGTGAAATAATTTTAAATTTAGAGTTTTTAAAAATTGTATAAACATTTTCGATTTAGAAACGCTCCGTTGTGCCAAGGGGAAAGGGGACGTCGCGTAGTTGCCAATTTCTCCGCAATGGCGTACCAATCAGTTTGTCGAATAACCATATACATTTTTAATAATAACAATAGTCAATGCAGTCACACAAAATCCATATTGTCGTAATATTTATTCATCACCATATAAGTTTATTACAAGACAACTTAAAGGGCGTAATGAAATTCCCGTACGTCCCTGATTGGCGCCTTTAAATAATGAGAAGCGGCGAGAATTTAAGGCGCCTAGAATTTAAGGCGCCTAGAATTTACAGCGCCTAGGCCTTCATAAGTAAATTCTTTCTTTATTTGCTAATTTGAATAACGAATCAGCGATCTTAGTGGCTCGCAATTACGAAGGTAATTATGTACATGTAGGGATGTTAATTAGATGCTATTTCATTTTTAATTTATACATTAAAAAGATGTGGTACAGTGTATACCTACGTACATATTTTTATAATTTATGAAAGAACATGCAAAAGTCTTTGGCGTAAACACATGAAGTAAATATAACTAGTGTGGTGATTTAAAAAAAAAAATTGAGGTTGCACAGTAATTTAGTTATTTTCAATCAATTTTATCAAGTACTAGCTGAAGTACCCGGCGTTGCCCAGGGTTATGAATGGTTTGGAATAAAGTTTTGTGGTTGCTATGTATTACCCCTACTGTAACCCCACAGTAGTTTTTCTCTTATTTTGACCACCAAGTATGCAAAATTTCATCAAGTACCAAATTTCTGCTTTAAGGGGTGGGAAAGGGGGAAGGCAGAGGTTTTTCACAATCGCATATAGATAGTGACCTTCCTCTTATTTCTAAAATTAAGTGTTAAAATTTCATCAAGCTCGGAATAAAATTGTAGATTTGTATACAAAACAAACATGCCGCCCGCCCTGGATTCTTTATATAATAGAATATAATAATAATAATAATTGGATTACTTCTATAGCGCCGTTTTCGTGAGAAAATCACCTCACGGGCGCTTTACAAATAATTTATATAACATATCACTTATACGTATAACTAATACCCTCACAGCTAAAATTTATTACCAATAGCTTACAAGTAAGATTTATAACTCTTGACTTATAGCTAGGGCTTAACTACTGAGACTTTTAATTAATAACTTACATCTATGGCTTATAGCTAGTGACTTAAAATTAAAAATTATAACTAGTGACTTAAGTAGGTATAACAAGAATACAAACCTAACACATATTTAAATCTAATACATATCTATGACCAAGGACATATTTTATATACAATTCTGCAAAATGACTTACAACTAAAAATTATAACTAGTGACTTAAGTATGTATAACTAGAATACAAACCTAACACATATTTAAATCTAATACATATCTATGACCACGGACATATTTTATATACAATACTGCAAAATGACTTACAAGTAAAAATTATAACTAGTGACTTAAGTAGGTATAACTAGAATACAAACCTAACACATATTTAAATCTAATACATATCTATGACCAAGGACATATTTTATATACAATTCTGCAAAATGACTTACAAGTAAAAATTATAACTAGTGACTTAAGTATGTATAGCTAGAATACAAACCTAACACATATTTAAATCTAATACATATCTATGACCACGGACATATTTTATATACAATTCTGCAAAATGACTTACAACAAAAAATTATAACTAGTGACTTAAGTATGTATAACTAGAATACAAACCTAACACATATTTAAATCTAATACATATCTATGACCACGGACATATTTTATATACAATACTGCAAAATGACTAACAAGTAAAAATTATAACTAGTGACTTAAGTAGGTATAACTAGAATACAAACCTAACACATATTTAAATCTAATACATATCTATGACCAAGGACATATTTTATATACAATTCTGCAAAATGACTTACAACTAAAAATTATAACTAGTGACTTAAGTATGTATAACTAGAATACAAACCTAACACATATTTAAATCTAATACATATCTATGACCACGGACATATTTTATATACAATACTGTAAAATGACTTACAACTATGGCTTAAAACTAGAGTCTTATAACTAACATACATATTTATAATATTATAAATACCCGTTATGATTATTGCTAGTGTTGCCAGTGGTAAAGCACACAAAATAAGGTGATAGAAGATTCGTGTCGACAAATCTCTAAAACGCTTTATTCAATACGTGTCATTTATTTTATGGTTACATATCATCATAAAAATTCCAATATATTCAATTTTTATTGAAATAACTTATAGAAGCTTATTAATCTCATTGTAATATTTTATTAATAATTGAAGATAATATAAACACATCTCAAATAAAATATGAAGCAGAAGGGTTGCATCTGGGACTCGAACCCAGGACCTCGCGGTCTATCTGGGACCAGCGCTCTAACCAATTGAGCTAATGTCACCTAATTGCTTTCAGTCATTTTTATCGATATTATACTTCAATTTTAAGAACTGTTAATGTCATCTTCTACCCGAATTTATTTGCAATCTAGATAACTTGACGGCCTCCATGGTCGAGGGGTAAGGCTCTCGACTACGAATCCGAAGGTCGCGGGTTCAAATCCCGGCGTGCACAAGTGAATTTTATTTAATTAATTTGTGCTGTTTCATAATTAATTAAGTTAAAAATAATATATAGTATATTTGCGCACGTTCCAGAGTGGAAGATACTCTCAGTATCGCCCTGGTGAAAGACCACCATTCAGAATTGAAACGTTGCTTGAAATGGCATTTAGCCATGTTTGGTGACCAGATCTGAATAGCCAGGTATTTCTCCACCTTCTTCTTCCCCTTCTCCTTCCCCTCCCCAATATCTTCAGCCTCACAACATTCCCCAATTGGTAATGCCATAGTATCACTGGCTCCAGACAGTTTGGAGCAGTAGGGACTCTTGTGCGGTATTCATGTAAAAAAAAATGCATCTAAGCTGCAAAAATAAATTTTACGGCACCAATTCAGTTAGCGCGAGAACGTAAGATCAGAAAACACTAAGTTGTATTAGGTTAGGTTACGTTAATAAATTATATTGAGTTGACACATTTCTGATTTCTTACATGTATGAATATTGTAGGTGTTATATTATCACCTAGGCAAGTACCGACGATTTCGATGGGTGTTCTAACACAGCACCAATAGCAAATAAAATCATATGCGCCATATTAGTATTATTGTTTTTTTTTCTGCTATCTTTATCAATATTTTCAAAAGGCATGCATGGAGGAAAATGCTCAGGATTCCATGGAGAGCCAGGCACACAAATACATCAATTCTCGAAGAGCTTATCATCTGCAATAGACTATAACTGTCAGCCTACAGCATATACTCGATTCTTTGGACATGTTGCTCATGGTCACTGGCAAAGTGGAAGCCAGAAAAAACAGAGGAAAGTCGTTGAAATGACTAAATTTGGTAGGCGTCCGAAACGTCGGACGCCTACGCTCTCCACGCAGCGCAGGATCACGAGGAGTTGAGGAGCCTTGTACATCAGAGAGATTGAAGTGGGGGGTCACGATCTTCTACAATGAGAAAGCGACTCATTAAAAAGTTATTACTACAAATATTTTCAATTGGCATTCATCTTATAACTAGGTAAGTAGAATAACCAACAATTTCTATACGATTTTTTGATGTCTTCATTTCCTTTTCCAAGATTTCCATAACCCAGTACATTATACATTATTTCTTTACAAACACCCGGCTGTCTGTGGGTCCATTGAATACCATAAACGGAAGGCTTGCGGACATTGAGTGCCGGACAAAGTGCTCCGAGAAGCAGAATATACTTTCCACGGAGAAAACTCGTCGCAGTGAAAATTTCTCTCCAGACTTTGCTACTGCAAAAAATAACAGACTGAGATGATATCTGGCAGGTTGCTACAACGTAAATCGGAAATGAATAGAAAGAAATATTGACGTTTCCGTTCATATTCAATTGTGATGGCGATTGATTCAATATCGAAATGGGGTCATTTTAATAGTAATTGAAAAATATTCTCTGGCGTAATTCAAAATTATCCTAATTCTTGTGAGACTTAGAGAAGTCGTTATTTTTCAATCCCTTCCCCTCATAGGGCTCGGTATCATTTCATCTAGACAATTTTCAACATGCAGACTGCAACCCGGAAGAGTACCTACCCCATCAGAAATTTATCTACTCTTAATAGCCACCCATATTTCGTTAGGTTAGGGGTCTTTCTTTTCTATGCCTCCTCTTCCTGACGATTTCTTACAGTGACCTCTTCTATTAGAAGTGAGCTAGCATCTCTAGGCAATCTTCAATCTCTCGTACCAACTCATGCCAGTTACTCAGGTTTTGCAGTCATGAAGCTCGGCGTTTTCGTCTCCCTCGTCTTCTATTACCTTTTCCTGTTTATAGAATCTGGAAAATCTTTCCTTAAATTTTCCATTTGTGCAATGGCGGTTTTCTCAAATGAGCGGTTGCGCAGTGAACACCCAAACCAAAACTGCAGCAAACGAGACTCACTTGGATTTTAATTTAACGCCACTACTTTATATTATTCGTCAGTACAGATTCCTAAGCAGCACGTCACGATACCATAGTAAAAAAATCCACCAATTATAATACAGCACAAACCGAATCCCGGAACGCACATATGGAGCTAAAAAACCTATGTGATATGTCACACAACATAATTCGAACACTGCCGGAACGTGCATAAATGCCAAAATTCGGTATTTCTGTACGCAGCTATAGGGTACGTGTTTTTCTTCTTTTCTATGTTTTTTCTATTTAAGTTTGTGTTATTTCTACTTTTTTCATAATTCTTTTTTAATATGACATCATATTAAACGTTTTTTTCATTATTCAAAAAACATAATGTTTTAAATATTATCCGCCTTTTTAGTTATTTTTCTGTAACAAATCCTGTAACAAATATAAACTTATGTTTTTTCTCGTATTACCCAATACGTGTGGTTATCTTAAAATACATATAGGAATATATATATATATTTTTTTTTTAATATCCGATATCTACCTTTCCATACACAATTTTAAAAAAAGTAACTATTTAATATACAATACTCGATCAAGAAGAAAAACTGCTCGTAGAAATCCCATATTCTTTCCTTTTTTAGCATTTATGTTAAACTCCCAATGATTTAGACCACGAATCGCTACTGGTTGAGTGACCTTGTATTGTATTTAGTACCCATGATAAAACAATATTTTTGATATGCTTATACGATTTTTTAAATTGTTCATTTGACTAATAACCTCCTTAATCCTACCTCGCTCGATGACCTTAAGCTTTGTAAATATAAAAGTCTCCTATGGACAATGTCGATAGTATTTACAACACCTCTTGTGATTATTCTGTGATTCATTTCAAATACATATCTGAACATAAATAAAATAAAAAATTTCGAGAACGAGGTTAGTTTAATCAACGTGAAAGTAGACATATTAATTATCGAATCATCACAACTGTCAATTTATGAGTTTAAATATAAAACATATTCGTTTTCAACGCACGATAATAAAGTAAGAATCATATCAATTTACCTCGATGTTTTCATTGTGTGAAAACCAAAAACCCACTTGAACTTTGTAACGATTTGTTTTTCTTACCTCGTTCATTTTTGATATTAATAAGAACAATCGTGCACATCCTAATTAAAAAGAAGAAGAAGACTACAGGCTAACTGCATAGATCTCTAGGACGCTAACTAGAGTCTTCGTTCGACATCACCACAGCACAGGCTGTTCCACAGCACAACAACCATTTCGAGGCAAACATGGACTTTTCAAAGAAGATCCCTTCATATCAATATGTAGTATTCCGGTTATAGTTCGGCTGCTTATCTTAAATTTGTTATTTTACAATCCATCTTAATATAGAGATCATCTTTCATTTTAAAATCACAATTAGTTATAACTAACTAGATTCCCCCGTTATTGATAATTAAGTATACGAGTATATCATTTTATCTTGGAGATTGGTACACCCGTGTAAATATTCTAATGTAATAAGAGTCTTAAATATTGTTAATGTAATTTTCGTTACCCAATCATGCTGTATACAAAAAAACATTGTTTTACTAAATCATTATTTTAATTCATCAAAAGCTAGTCAAACGCACTGTTACAACTGTTGAACAAATATTAGCCAAATAGATAAGAATAATTTTAATGTTATCTCACACTTTTGTACTGGAAGCTTATAACTTACAACATTAAAGGGAACGCCTGCGCGGCATGTTTCATACAAAACTTAATTATGGATTTGAGGCCAAAATACCCACCTAAACCTAATGATTTTTTTTATATCAAAAAGAATAGTAAATTTTAGTACGGATTAGAAGTAATTTATGTTTTAAATTATGAAATATAGGCCATTAAAGAAATAATTTTTTCACGATTTTAGGGACAAATTTGGCAATTATCTGGGGGTTAATGGTGATAAAAAAATAAAAAAATACCCCTTCTACTATGAAAATATAATGAAAAATAAAATTAAATAGTGTTATCAGTTATCAGCATTTTGATGGACTTAAATTTAAATTAAAAATGACTAATATACGTTGGAACACAAATCTGCCGTACACAATTTAAAACATCCACCCAAAAATGGGTATTTTTAAAGATGTAAAAAAAAAATTATTTCATATAATCATTTTAACATAGCAAATATGACAAATTAATCAAAACTACCGTTAATCCGCAAATAATTTCCGAAGTTGCCTCTAAAATTATGAAAAAATTATTTCTTTAATGGCCTATATATCATAATTTAACACATAACATGCTTCTAATCCGTACTAGATATTTACTACCTTTAATTTAAAAAAAAAGATCATTCAATTTGGGTGGGTATTTTGGCCTCAAATCCAAAATTAAATTTTGTATGAAACAGGCCGCGCAGCCGTTCCTCTTAATAATGAGTGACAGTTATTTTCAAGTAATTAAATTATGTAAGTATTTATCGTTAAAAGTTTGACGTTAAAAATTAATTGATTTAGTTTCAGAGCATTCTTCGGATTGATGCTATAAATGAATGAGCGAGATTAGCCACCTGCTACGAATTACTCGATTAAGATTGGCCAATTAATGTCATTAATAACACATACAAGATAAATACCACGTCCGTTGCTATAATTATTAACTCCAGCTTTAAGAGTAATAACTTGGCATCAAGCATCTGATAACGTTGTAGTCTCCAATATAGAAAAATAATTCGTAATTACACGATATAAATAATAATGATAATAACATTTAGCTATTTTGTAAGTGCTCAAATATAAAAAAAAATAATAATTAAGTAAATGAAACACGTTGTTACAAACCACGAATATAATTTAAACTGAAAATATAATCTGAACTAGTTATTATATTTACACTGATGAAGCTTGAGTTAAGCGAAACCGGTTGGTGAAAATAAATTATATTCGTGGTTTATAACAACGTATTTCATTTACTTAATACAATGTCAAACCACAAAGTGATTGCTTTTTATGAAAATAAATAAAAAAATATTTAATCATTGAAGAAAATAATATTAACATAACCTAAATGAAAGACGAAACCGGAAAAAAGGACTAAAACTAAAAATATTTCAGTCGCATCTGGGACTGAAATCTTTTTAATTTCTATCCTTTTGTCAGGTTTCATCTTTCGTTTAAGGTATGTTAATATTATTTTCTTCAATGATTAAATATTATAATGAGGTTTTTAAATCTCAATAAAAATAATTAATAATTAAAAATTTTAAAAAATATGTTCAGGGGAACTTTAAAAGTAAGCTAAAATCTTAAGACTAACAAAGTGTAATAAATAACGAATTACTAACGAGAACTATATATATTTTTAAACAAGAACTAAATAACTGTAACTTCTAACTAAAATTAATGAACTTGGTTAAACAAAACTTAGTAGTTAGTACACAATTTGGGAGGCGAGTCTGAGTACCCCCGCCCCGGGAACCATTGATCGTATAACCAAGACCTCTGCCACATAGGTCACCTCAAGTCGTTCGCTACATTTAGTAACTTAGCAGGGGTGCCGGGTTCATGGGGTGCCTTATACTGCAGTGGGAGGAATGGATACATACCTCCTATGTGGAGTTAATCTAAAAAAAAAATTAAAAAAGGAAAAATGAAAAATTTTAAACATCATAATGAACAGATTTATACTAGTACCTTACAATATTAAGTTAGTCTTAGCACATTTAGATAAATAAATGAAATAATTGAGTAAAGAAAACATACTGGAGTAGCTTGGAGAATGGAAAGCTCTTCATACACCGGTAGGACAAACAAGAAATAACGAAGTCTAGAACAACTTATTTTTCTTTAACGTGTTCCTCATTTAGTTCAAAAATAATGAAGGGGGGTTCGCCAGAGTGTCCAATTAACGTGTCTCGTGAATCAGGAGCCACTGGAACCAAAATGAGGCTCCATTTACATCTAAATAAAGCCCGGCGTTATTACGGGACATACATCCGACAGCGTGCGATTGGGTCAAATAAAACAAAAACAAGAGAAATGGGTCCACTGAAACAAAAACACGGGAGGTACAAAAATAAACGTTCCAAAAAAGAGGAAACAAGGTGCGACATTTACGTAATGGCACGAGGGGAAGCCGACAGCACTATATCCGCATCCGTCTGGCGCGAAACTACAGACCCGGAGCGAGAGGGACAAAATAAACTGATTAAAAGAAATTATAACGGCAAATCCAGGTAATCGGAAATTCAACGAATCTGAGATTGTGGCTTAGACCAGGGGAAACTTACCAGAAAAGGCTTTTATTTAGTTTCAGATTTTCTCTGTGTGCTTTTTTAAGCGACCCCCAGGGAATTTTCAATTATCCTGGCTTAAGGTGAGAATTCCGCGTTTGAGCGAGTGAAATGGTTCACTCTACATAACTTTGTTAAAAAGGCAAGGAAATAGAAAAATAAACTAGCGTTTCTTATACGACAGACTTAAGCAGTTAAAATTCTGAGAGCACCTACTAACTACACTTACGTTCACATAAAGTTACGCTTTTCTGTACTATAGTATTTCAAAAGTTCCTTTTTTAGAACAGCGTAAAGGATGTTCAATGTATCAAGACTCAAGACAAGAAAATATTATAATACAGTACCATCGAACACATAAATTCAACGATGTACGAGGGTCATCCGTAAAGTAGTACCCGTTTACGCCGTGCGGAGCGCTGGCGAATAGAGTAGCCGCCGGACAAGTACTAACACGTTCAGTTGTATTTCAGCTGTCTGTCTATGTTGTTTCTGTGAGTGTATATAATGTTCAAGAAAATAGAGAACGCCGCCAATTGTGAAGTTATAGCTGTGATTAAATTTCTCAACGCAAGAAATGTGCGACCTTGCGATATTCATTGAAGGCAATTGAAGGAGGTGTATGTAGAGAACGTTCAAAATCAATGCCAATGCATATTGTGCGACATTATAGAAATTACGGTCTTTGAAGGTCTGTTATCTATTGGCGTCATCCTCCTCCACGATAATGCCAGGACTCATAAGGCTGCCATAACACAACAACTTGTGCACCAATTCAAATGGGAAACTTTCAACCATTCACCCTATAGTCCAGACTTGGCTCCTTCAGATTACCTGGATCTGTTTACAAAACTCAAGGACTTTTTGGCAGGAAAGAAATTAATTAATAATTAAGTAATAAAGAGCTGAAAGTAGCTGTGACTACGTATCTCAATACACTGGCGGCGGAGGGATATGACGCTGGGATACAAAAACTCGTCCCACTTTACAACAAATGCTTACATTAGCTTAAACTGACTATGTAGAGAAGTAGTTTAAGGTATGTTTTTTACATTTTAAACATTCATACTTTTTATACATACTAGATTTTTTTAATATACCTAAACGGGTATTACTTTCCAGATGACCCTCGTATTTAAATTTTCCACCTCTTGAACAATAAGTTTGCGTAAATATTTAAAAAATGAATTAAAAATTACATTGTAATCACCACTTTATTTATCAACATGTTTCGAAAGCGAAGCTTTCCTCATCAGGACAAACAGAATACTAAAAAATAATAATGTCAAGTACAGACAAATTATAAACATAGAAGACAATAATGTCAGAATAGACAAATTATAAACATTAAAAAAAATTGATTAAAGTAGGTAAGTAATTATTATTAATAAATTTTTCATTTATTAATGATGAAGCCACAAAGCGAATACCAATCTTTTGTAGAAATTATGTAAATATTTTATTTTTATTTTAAATTATTCGTACGCTAAAGCGTATTTTTCTCAAAGCTGAAAGAGTCCAAATTTGCCCAAAATAAGAGTGATAGATTTCAGACACCTAATCATTTTACTTATTTGAATAAATCCTTCACAGTTTATAAATTATGAGCAATTTAATTTTTACGCCATCTTGTACAATCTGTCAAAACGCTAAATGTCTTCAAGATTTTGATACATAAATCCTCAACGTTTTAATATAGTTTTTAAATTCCGTTTGGTTACATAATTCTCCAACTTTTTCAAGAATTTTCATATTAATAATACTTCTGTATTATAATCTAGGGCTAGGCAATCTTGTGAAATCTGACAAATCGGAAAATGTCTCAAGATGTGATAAATCTTCTTAACGTTTTAGTGTAAGTGTTAATGACTGGATTGTATTTAGTGACATTAAGTCTCAGTTTCAGACATTACGATCCATATTACTAAATACATATATGTATGTCATTTTTTTATGGACAGTGATAAAGGCATCATTCTGTTTCGTAACATGTCCTCAACTTTTCCAACAAATTTAATAATACGATATGCAATATTCCATGATAGCGGAAACATAGCTTTTTAGCTTACAACGGGGATCTTCAGACTGGTACAATTTAAAGTATCTCTATGTTGTCTAAGGTATTTATGTCGGGAGTGAGCCCAATTTTCTCTTTCTAATATTGCACATTTATGACCGAGAAATTTGTTTTATTTCTAATTATATTTTAAAATACTTTCGGGTTGGTTTATTACCTTCTGGAAGACGGATTATATTGTAAATTCTTCAATGTTCACGTTGTGGCGTCATTATTAATAAATAAATTAAAAATTACTTTGCTATCGCTACTTTATTAATATATCGCAAAATCGTTTTCGAAACATGTCGATATGTATATATTAATAAAGTGGTGATGACAAAGTAAATTTTAATTCTTACAATCTATGTTTTTTTATATAATATTTATTGTGTCAGCTTTATTTTAAAAAGTTGACTATTTCTGTTTTTTTTTCTGTGATCTCCGTCTTGTTTGCTAACGGTGTTTTATAGCAGTTTCTACGATGGGTTGATTTGTACTACAATTTAGTTAAAATTGTACCAATCTAAAGAAGCCCGTTGTAATGTAAAACCGGTCTGGTTTGAAATAAACAACTGGGAGAAAGTTACAAAGGTTTTTTTTTTATCATATTAAAATGGAATTCCACCATGAATAGACAATTTCAATATAAGAAATAAACATTTATTTCAATTAGACAAAGTAAAAGAAAATTGAATTAGAAACACACATAAAATGTCAGGAAGTTCGGGGATATTCCTGAAAGTTTAGTAATCTCATCGAAAGTCCAGCGCCAAAGTTCCCAGCGAGCTTCAGCGTTAAAAGCGCGCGCTGGTACTGTTCTCACCAAGTTCTCACCTACTTCTGATCTAAAAGTGTCGACAAAACAAAACCACCACCATCCTTCTGTACTCCTGTTCTCGGATATTCTGACAAAGTGCAGCTTGATAGGACTTGCGTACGATATAAAAAGTCAGCTGGGGCTATTCTCGGTCCTATTATTTTAGGATACACCGATCTGTCGGCGCAGCATCCTCATAACGGGGCTCCGAATTAATGATGTGAAAATTAAAATACTTACGGGAAGATAAATCTTTATCCGAGTTATAAATATTCCACGAGATTATACGAGGCAAAAGCAAGAGATTCTTAATTAATGTAGAATATTAAATGCCAGCTTTATTTATTGGAATGTAGGGAAGAAGTATTTTGTTCAACTGCTGCAGTTTAAATGTCTTGGGATTATTTATGTTTTTAAAATTAGTTGCGTTTAATTTATTAATGGAAACGTCCTCTGTCGTGTTGTGGTACAGTCAGAATACATACGATTCTAATCCTGTCGCAGTCAAAACTAGTTCTAGATGCAGAATCTATTTTTTTTAATATATTAAATCCACACAGAAGGCCTTGTCGAAAAAAAATTCCCTCAGATCCGATATCATGTTTGGTGATTCAAAAACATAATACCATATTTTGGGAATAAAAGTATTTAGACAAAATTTTGTTACAAAATAAAACAGTGACTCCAAAACTTCAGGTTTGTCGAGCATTTGTTTGAGCGCCATGGCGAAATGTCATAATTTAAAAACGTCGGTTTTAAGACCGAAATAATCGATTATTCATTCGATAGATCGTTAATCGAATGAATTTTAATCGTTTGTTTTACGAGCGTAATATTAACAGTGAATTTCCACAGCATATTTTTTTTGAATCGTTAACACAATATTTTTGTATAAAAAGAGTAAAATCATCAATCGATTCTACATCATACCTATACAGAAATATCTCGATTTTTCCCAGAACTAGATAGAAACAGAAAAATTCCAGGAAACTTTAAACTTTCTCCTAAAGGTCCACATTTTAAAGACCTCCACTCTTGACATCGTTACAGATTTCAGTGTCCGAGCTTCTATCCCATACAATAGCAGAATAGCGTAAAGAGACAAAGAACTTTTCCGTACCGTACAATATCATACAATCCTCGACAAATGATTTCTCTTTATAATTAAAATAGTAATTTCTCTTACACTTATCGTATCGTATACCATTCCTTTTGTAATCGAGTAGATATTTTTTCTTAAATTTAACTACCTAACAATGTCGTCATTTATCAACAGGTGTAGGCAGATAGGATGGAACACCACCCTCTCTGTCTTGGTACGCACCACTTTTTTTTTTCTTTTTTTTACATGAATACCGCACAAGAGTCTCAACTGCTCCCAACTGTCTGGAGCCAGTGAGACTATGGCATCCCCAATTGGGGAACGTTATGAGGCTGAAGGTATTGGGAAGGTGAAGAAGAGGAAGAGGAAGGTGGGGAAATACCTGGCTATTCAGATTTGGTCACCAAACACGGCTAAAAGCCATTTCATAAGCAGCAAATCACATACATAGATAATTTAAAATACTTGGAATAAACAATCAAATATAAAGAACAAATATGAAAAGAGCAATAAAATTTATACTAAATAATCTAACCTAATATAATTAGAAAATAACTTATGCATTACATGTATGCAAATTAAAACCACAATTTAAAATATTCACGAGTAGCAGGCTCACTTAGATGAACATTTTAGATATTATAATATAAACTGCTATCATGATGTGTTTATTTTCATACATAAAATTCTGAATAACCAAATGCCAAAATATGTTATCGGTGAAATTGTTTTTAGTAAAAATGTGCATAATTATGAAACAAGAAATGTAAATAGAAGCAGAGATTATCGAATATGAGAAAAACAGAGTCACAGAACTACTTAATGTATAGAGGACTAAAAATATATGATGAAATGCCTGAAAGTTTATAGAATGAATATATTTAAAAATAATTGTTATACTTACTGTAAAAACATGATATTACAAACAATGTAATGTGAATTAACTCTATAAATAATTTATTTTTTAATATATATCACAGTGCAATATCTTCATGGACTTCCCTGTCTAACTCCATCCACTTGCCTCAGATATTTTCCTGACATATCCAAATCGTCTAAAGTGTCCCTTTTTCGTCTTGTTCATTACGCTTATACGGGCCTGCCAGATCTCCTTATCCGCAATCGTACATTTTACAACGCATACCCCCCTAAGGGATTTAGTTTCTCCTGCATTCAATTTGTTTTCGCCTTTTCTCTGCCAGCTCCATACAACTCTGCCTTGGTACAGAACACCAATATATAAATTATTTATTTAAGTTTTTAATCCAACAGGAGTAAGTGGTGGTGCAAACCCAATCTGCCATATTGCATGAAATACACATATACAATAAATATAATAAAAGTAAAAAGTAATAAATTATAGTCCTTCGGAGTGGTCGCCACATCATCATGTGCATCCATTACTGCTTGGGTGAAGAGCTGAGCCACTTGAATGCAGCCACGACAATGACGTTGATTGGCTTCCGTGTCTTGCCCCAGAAGCTGGCTAGTCGGTAGCGATGTAAGGCGAAGAATGAGTAAACATCGTGGAAGCCCTGCAGAACCTTGGAAGTTGCCTGTATGTATTAAAAAGAACATGGATCTGCACTGAAATCTCCTAAAATAAATTAATTGTAACTGTTTTGTTCACCAATAATGGCGTTTTTTTTCCTAAAAAAAATCGTAATGCTAAACTCGTTTTCTTTGACAACTTTTTACTGGCAACGAATGCAATCCGTTAATTCCATTAATAGATTTCCCTACATTCTATAAGCTAGTAAAAGCAGATATCGTGTACAACTGTTTATTCCCCTAAATGTTTTATACATTATTATTAACCTGTCAATTATATTAATAGACGTATTTCCAATTAACTGCATTATTTCGAGAAAGTGTCTTATGATACGATAACGATAAAATATAAATTATATTAAACAATAATAACAATTACAAGATATTTCAATGGTACAAGTTGTTACAGATCACAGAGTTGTAACGTCCGAAAGCGTCAATAGTCAGTAGGTCCAGCAGAGCCAACATTACCTGGAAGTGAAATGTTCCGAGCCATCGAACATCGGGCCCCACTTAAAAATAGAAATCTCTCCGCCCCACTGCCATAAATTAACCGCCGGTAACACCGGTAATAAGAGTACGTACGTGTTATTTTTTTTATTTAATTTTATATTGTGTCTACTAATTATTTCCAGGAATAGTTTAAGAGGAACGGCAGCGCTGTCTGTTTCATACATAACTTAATTTTGGATTTGAGGCCAAAATACACATCCAAACTGAATGATATTTTTTTTTAATTAAAGGTTTAGTAAATACCTAGTACGCATGAGAAGTATTTTATTTATTTTTGTTTTAAATTATGAATATTATCATATTTGATATGTAAATGTGATTACGTAAATAAAAAAGTAAAAACAAAACATTTAAAAAAAAAACTTTTTTCTGGTCAATATTTAAAATTTGTATTACAACGTAAATTGGTCGTTTTAAATTTAATTTAAAGTCCACCATAATGCTTATTTTGATTTCTTTTTCTTAATTTTTAATTTTATGTTTCATTATATTTTTTTAAAAAAATTTACATCACCATTAGCCCCCAAATAATCAATTCCTTTAATGGGCTATATTTCATAATTTAAAACAAAAATAAATAAATTACTTCAAATTCGTACTAGATACTTACTATAATTTTTGATGAAAAAAAAGATCATTAGCTTTAGGTGAGTATTTTGGCCTCAAATCCAAAATTAAGTTTTGTATGAAACAGGCCGCGTAGCCGTTCCCCTTAAGAACATGTGACAATTTTTAGAAGTTCAGAAGTAATTAACACTGTTTGAGGGGTTCTGTTTTATTTTTATTTTAATATTTAGATGTACAGTTGATAGCTCTATTTTAACTTACCTTTATTTATCATGAATGACTATTGATATGAGACGGTCCATCGTAATGTTCACTTTGGACCAGTGATAGACATAATAGAAATATTAATTGTTATTGTGTTTAATTCGTAGAACTCCATTTAATTTATCTATAATTTAAAAAAAAAAACAAATTTAAGAATGTTATTATTAAGCTCTGCAAGTATTTGTGTGTTTATTTTAAGCTACTTTCCAACTGTGGTTAGACCACATTGAGACGACTTACTTATATGATTTTATTTACCCTACCCAATTTTAATTTTGATGGTGTTTGAAATATTTTATTAATATTTAACATAATAACCGATTTACTCAAAAAATAATTGTGAACTTTATTATATTATATCTATTATGTGAGGTACTTATAGTTAAAATCTGTTTTATCCGCTTTTAATGATGGAATGTTTTCTTAATTGTTTTATAATGACGTGAATGCTATTAAGGAAATGAATTTAAATGTTTGTGGTAAATCCCTATATTATTTTAGATAGTAATATTATTTAAATTTCGTGAAAACTCTAAAAAGTGGTGAAGAGATATTTTTCCTTGTTTCATTTAGGAACACTAGTTCGTTTCTTTATCTCTAGTTGCTCCAGTAAATTTAATCTAAGACCCTTCCTTTCTATATGTAAGGTTTTAGCGGAGCGTGATTATTCACTAATAATAATACAAATTTGATTCACTTAAAAAAATTCTAAATAATTGATTTTTGTTGATATTTGAAAAATGTTGACAAATGATACGTGTTGAAAATAAAAAAAATGATGATAATAATTGAAAACAAAATTAATAATTGATAATAATCAAAACTTTTAAATTGTCGAATCGTTTAAATAACCGAATAATGAATAGAATTAACAATTGCTAATTGGTTCGAAAGGGTAAATTTGAATTGATAATTTTTATATGAATATGCATATATGACAATGCGTGATTGTGTTGGTAAACACGCTGAGAAGGTATTTTGACAGATATATGAGTATCAATATCAAAAGGTACCTAACGACCATTTAAGCATTATTTTTAAATTGAGACCAAGTGCATTCGATATGATAGTTTCTACATGGAAATATAATTTACATTTTTTTATAATAGATTTTTTTTTAAATTTTTATTTTCCACGTAGAAGTTATCATATCGAAAAAAATTGCATTCAAGTTTAGAACAAAATGTAAACGGTCGTTGGGTATCTTTTGATGTGGAAGTATGCATATAAACCATGATTACTGACTATATTTGAATAGCTAGTTTTACCTGATCATCATTTTAGGCTCAAAGAGCAATAATTCCAGTTAGATAAAATCAAATAGTCGCTATTTCTGTTCGGCGTAACCTAAGGATACGGATTATTTTTTAATAGCTTCACTGCCCGTATTTAATCGATCAATTTCATAGTATGAAAATATAAAATGGTATCTTGTCTTATTTTTGAGAGATAAAATAATATACAAAACTCTGTAGCGCTTGGCGGTTTTTTTGTGATCACCGCACAATAGCCCCAACCGACCAAAGTCGGTGGGCCTACGGCATCCCCAAATGGGGTATGGTTGTGAGGTTGAAGAGAGTGAGTAGGGAAAGAATATGGGGGGAAGAAGGTTGGGAAGTACCTGGTTATTCAGATCTGGTCACCAAACGCGGCTAACACAATTTCAAGTACCGTTTCGATTTCGAGTGGTGGTCTTTCACCAGGGCAATACTGAGAGTATTTACCAGTCGACCCCTTGCAATAACGGGGTTCCATCTAACACAACAATGTCATGCGATAATTTGCTATATAGAAGGTAACTTTAACATTCATTATCACATAACATTGTCGTGTCAGATGGAACCTTGTTATTCCAAGGGGTCGCAGTGTAGAAATGATATCGAGAGTACAGTTGCGTTGGCCTATAAATTCCGTAAATCAGAAGCTATGCAGTTTCCATGATACCGAAGCTCACTGTTTGAGAGCTTAAGCCGGTTTAGAAAACCGTTTTCTGCTTAATGAGTTAATCCTACATAATAGATACAATGAAGATTGGCAATAAGCCATTATTAGGTCGCCAACATAGTTCACTAATACTACTAGAAATCGCATCTACGCACAGCGGCGCCCCGCCATTGTTTCTACATACACACCAAACGCATAACTTTCAGTGACCACCGCTTCGACAGTTTGGTCGTAGTTCGGTGACAGTCGGCACGCTTCCATACTATATCTCCCTCTATTTCTATGTATTTATGGAACTTATGGAGATCTCCATGGGCGGCAATCAACTCTGCAAAATGGAACAACTATACGCTAAATGGTAAAAGGTGAAAATTAGTTTTTAAGTATGATGAACTTCTTGTTTCCTTGCCTTTGAGGAGCGCCCCGTCGCCGCCTTCAAAGGGACGGATTCTTCAAACAAGCCCACGGTTTGCGTTTAAAAAACAGCAGATTGTAGTTATTTGGCTTTCACGTGGTTTCATAAAGGGTGTTCTGGTTTTATATTGAAATTGTAAAATATATTTATTAAGTCTTGAATTTGAGATTTGATGTCGACGAAGATGACATAAATTGAACTGGTCTCATTAACTAAGAGAGAGGTCCTGGGTTCGAGTCCCAGATGCGACTGATATCTTTTTATTATTTTCTGTTGTTTTTTCGGTTTCATGTTTCATTTAGGTTATATTAATATTATCTTCTTCGACGATTAAATAAAATTTAAAAAATTAACTTTTTGGTACAGGATACTAACGGCCGTTCTTCCCAACTTTTCAATTGATCAATCTAAGGCACTGATCAGCCAAGTGTTTTGATGCTCCTTTCACCTGTTTCCAAGCATTTTTTATCGTTGAACATCCCAAGGGTGCCCGCCCACTTTCATAGACAATAAAATGACATCAAAGTAAAAACTTTCTATGTAAAATTAACATACACCAGTAAATATTGTTTTTTTTTTATGAACTCACATAATTTGTATTAAAAACTAAAACATAAATCCAACATTTTATATTTTACAAACGGATGTATTAAAAATACGTTAAAAATAAAGTGTTAGCTTGACTTTTGCTATTGTCGCAAAAGTACATTATTTGTTTCGTACATTTGACATTTGACATTTGACGTTTCTCCGCCGTGAAAAACAAACCAAAACGTAGCTTTTTATTGTTATTAATATTATCATATGGTCCTTAATCTGACAGCTCTGGTGAAACGCAGCTTTGTATGTGATGCGTTGATAAGAACAGAACTATCCGCAATATGTTTTATTTTTATTTAATATAAATACGAGTACATATAGAATATTTAATAGACAGATATAATAGCTAATTACAAAAAAAAGTATACATTTGTTCAACAAAAAAGTGCACAACTCAATAGAGAAAGATTTTTCGTGTTTGAGTTGGGGAGCACCTATATTATACTGCATCACCTGCAAAAAAACCTTGCTTGTGAAGCAGAAATCTGTGTGCTGGAGCAGCAAGAACGCTCGAACGGTGAGTTCCTGGCATTACGTTGATCACTTTTACTGCCCGTAATTTAGAGGCTAACGCAATTTTTTCAGCTCGTAACATCATTACAATCATGAGTTATGGTGATTTGAAATTTGCAATTCCATATCCAGCTATTTGCATCTACCTGGAGAGAGATGATCATTAAGAATCAAATTATTGCGTTGCTTGAAAAGCTATGTTTACCAGTTCTGAATGACCACTTTTCAAAAAAAAATGTTTTCTAACCCACTCCCTTCCTTTCGCATCCCCCAAATCAGGGATGCAATAATGAGGGTATCTCCTACAACGGTATTTCATATCATTTACAAAAATGTACCATATTAACTAAAGCATACTGAGGACAGAACATTATTATTTTTTTTAAACATAAAATAGTACAGAAAATGTAAACCTTCAATATATTGATGATCTCGCCGGCCGGCCAAAAAGCGCGTCACGTCACGGTTCGTAAAATTACGCGCGTCCATAAATATCATAGGCACAGCAGTACCCGTTAATCGTGAAATGTACCGAATTGTGAATCGTGGCGTCACGGGTATACGTTTTTTCCAAGTTCAATTTGAAAGCTCATCACTTCATCATTTTTGAAAACATCAAAATATCATTTTACTGTCGTTATTACCTCGAAAAATTGATGTCCTCATTACACTGAACAATAGCTGGAACTCTTAAACAAAAGCATATTTTTAAACATCAATTATTCAATAATCGTTAACGTAAATGTAATCTTCAAATTTTGAATAAAAAATATTTCTTTCTTTAATTATTGAAGATAATATTAACAAATCTCAAACAATATGTCAAACAGAAAAGACATAGAAAATAAAAAGGAAACGGTCGCATCTGAGACTCGAACCCAGGACCTCTTGGTGTATCCAGGACCAGCGATCTAATCCACTGAGCCACCCCATTGTTCTCAGTCATTTTTATCAATGTCATACCTCAACATAAGAACTACTAATATCACCTTCAATTAATTCCCATATATTTTTGGTTGCTATCTTCCTATCTTGACTGATAAATTATATTTCTTCAATGATAAAAAATATATGTTTATAACATTTGTATTGTTCCCTACTTGCTACGCTAGCTTGGGCCGTGTTGTGGCAAGTAGGCCATTTCGTTTCGTGGTAAAGTCAAATAAAATAAACTATTTTGTTAACATAATATCTGTAGTGCACTTTACATTATTTAGTGTAAAAAAAAAAAAAACAAAAAAACAAACAAAAAAGTTATTTAAACATATCTTTACTAAAAAAAACATTGATTTACATAGTAAAATTAAAAATAAATATACAATACAAAAACGAGACAGAAAAAGTTAAGCAACGAAGGAATAAATCATTTTGAATAAATTTACGAATAGACTAAAAATCTAAGCGATGACATGCATGATGCTTTCGGCTGCCGAGATCACTCATTAAAGGGTGTTTTTTTTTTAAATCTGGTATTGAATTTCTCGTACAGGGTGTTTTGAGTTATAAAATATATTACAATGAGGTTTATAAGCTTCAATAAGTTATTCAAATAAAAATTGTTTTATTTTTTTATTTTACAGTAATAAAATAATTCCTCTCTATTTGGTGAATAATACAACACCCTGTAGAAGGATGAACAATAAGCAATGTGTGGAGCCTAGAAGTTTTCCCATTTAAAATACTTGTTTGTTTTTCGTGTGGGCGAAGATTGACAAGGAAAATTTGGCCCTAGTTCGCCACTTAAGTAAGAAAGGGAAATTACAAATTCCGAAAACTTTTCTCGGGCGTGCTCGCGGCGAAAGCTGCGCTGATTTAAACTGACTTAACACTTCAGGAACGTGTTTACTGGGTATTTTCTTTTGCTTCGTTGTTATTTAAAAACTCCAATATTAAATTAGATCGTAAAGAAATTTACTGATAACTTCTTTGCGGGGCGCAAAATTTGTGTTCCAGGCTTTGAATGCTCTCCAAGCTTCTAGTTGTCTTTCCTTCCCCGCCCCGTTCTGCCACCTCACAACATAACCCTAGTTTAATTTCCATATAATTTTTTAAGGTAAAATATAAATATAAAAAAATACATATACATTATAGAATTTTTTTCATAGTCCTCCTCATTGGGATATCCTGTGCTAAGATGAACTAGTTTTTGAATATGGGGGTTTCAGCAACGTCTATATTTCATCTTCAAGGTTTGAGCAGGGTAATTTCTATGACGTTGTTTTAAGAATACTAGTCAGTTCTTCTGCTGTTAATTCCTTAAGCCAAGTTTTGCTGGACTTAATGCAATTATTGATTGAATTACTTTGTTTGACAATAAATGGGAGTTTGTTATATAATTTTACAGGTAAAAATTAAGAGCTTCTTTGTCCAAAAGTAGTATTACACTTAGGTACATTAGCTTGTCTAGTTTCTTTTCTCTGGTATTGTGATTATGAGGAGTAATAACCACTTTGTCATTTTTTAGATGATGAACTAGGATTTATTTATTTGTAAGAAACAAACAGCTTTTATACAAATAAAATTTAACAAAAGGTAAGCCAACAAAGTACAGATGTTTTTTTAGAAAAAAAAACAGACGAACGAACGAACGAACGAACGAACGAACGAACGAACGAACGAACGAACGAACGAACGAACGAACGAACGAACGAACGAACGAACGAACGAACGAACGAACGAACGAACGAACGAACGAACGAACGAACGAACGAACGAACGAACGAACGAACGACCGAACGAACGAACGAAACGAACGAACGAACGAACGAACGAACGAACGAACGAACGAACGAACGAACGAACGTGAACGAACGAACGAACGAACGAACGAACGAACGAACGAACGAACGAACGAACGAACGAACGAACGAACGAACGAACGAACGAACGAACGAACGAACGAACGAACGAACGAACGAACGAACGAACGAACGAACGAACGAACGAACGGAACGAACGAACGAACGAACGAACGAACGAACGAACGAACGAACGAACGAACGAACGAACGAACGAACGAACGAACGAACGAACGAACGAACGAACGAACGAACGAACGAACGAACGAACGAACGAACGAACGAACGAACGAACGAACGAACAAACAAACAAACAAACAAACAAACAAACAAACAAACAAACAAACAAACAAACAAACAAACAAACAAACAAACAAACAAACAAACAAACAAACAAACAAACAAACAAACAAACAAACAAACAAGCAAACAAACAAACAAACAAACAAACAAACAAACAAACAAACAAACAAACAAACAAACAAACAAACAAACAAACAAACAAACAAACAAACAAACAAACAAACAAACAAACAAACAAAGCAAAATAAAAAGGAAGGGGGGAGAGGAAGAGGAAGATAGGATTGGGACAGGAGATGATCTGGATACATTTTGTACTCGTGCATCAATTTGTGGTCTTTGTTATTATATTTTGAAACGGTATTTATTGTGAAGAATGTCGATATTGTGAAATTGAGCGTTATATTGCGCACAAATATGGGGAATTGGAGGATTTATCCTAAGATTAGTCCTGCAAGCGGTCAAATAAAAAAATCGGTTTATCGGGTTGGTCTTGATGGTATGTGAAAGTTTATAAAATTAATGAGCTCTGACGAGTCCATGCTATTATTCATAATTTTAAATAACAAGATTTTATCAAATATTAAGTGTCGCGTTTGAAGCGTGATGAAGTTATGGATTTTTTTTTTTGAATTTGCAAAGTGTAAATTAAATTTATAATTTATATGCTTAAAGAATTTACGTTGAATTCTTTCGATTCTTTCAATGTGGGCTCGATACAAATATGTCCACATCGGTGTGCAATATTCTAAGTGAGGGCGAATATACGCTGTGTAAAGGGAGTATAGATTCTTTATGTTGCGAAAAGGTTTTGAAACAGGAATTATAAATCCCACCATTTTAATGACTTTATTGATAACATCAGGATGATGAACTAGATGAGGAACTGATTTCGAGCACTTATGAATCATGTACGGTAATCACATAACATGAAAGGTTGAATAGAGTAGAATGTATTATTAAATGCAGTTTTAAAGACAAACTTATCAATTCATCCTGGTTGCATTTTGAAAGCCTCCGGGGTGGGGACCTCACCCCTCAACTACGAATACGGGTCGCGGGTTTAAACCCCGGTGTGCCCAAGTACATTTGATGTTCAATTTATTGAAATAACTTATTTTAGCTTATAAACCTCATCTTTGAGAGATAGATTAAAGAGATTCCTTAATACTATATTCTGAGGTTTATGAGTTTCAATCAGTTATTGAAATACACAATATTTATGTTTAATATAAATGTTAATGTGTTACATTTGATTTGGAATAATTAAGTTGGGATAAAAATGTATTCTTTGTTTTTATCCAGACCGAAATATTTAGTTTGATTATGTGTGGTGAATTCTCTGTGGTTTGTTTCAATGATGTAGGCATGTGATTTTACAATTTAATTGCGAAGTATTTAAAGTGTCCTTGTCTGTGCGATATATTTTAGTGGAATATTAAGGGCCAAAACTCAAAATTATCAAAACATCACTTTGCAGGTTGAGAACTAAAGCAATACAACAAATGACTCTTCTGTAAATTCTATTCTGGAAGGTAGGAAAATGAATAAGGTTTCAAAAGGCAAAATTCCTCAAACTGTAATCCTTAAATTCTGTGATATACTTCTCAATATCTCTAGGAAAAGGGTGCAATTTGAAAACCAGATAAAAAGCAATTTTGAACGTTTTACCTAAAATTCCAGAAAGTTTTTCATTTAGAATTTAAAAGATTACAATTTTTTTATTATTATTTCTTGAAACCTTATACATTTTTCTATTTACCCGTATAGAATTTATAGTTAAATCATTCGTAATATTTATTGAGTTAGCAACCTGCAAAGAATGTAGGGTTTAAATTTTATTGTAAAGTTTTAGGGTGCTGACCGTTGAGGGTGTAGTTTGTTGAAGATCTAGTTATCATTGTTGATTTAGGATTATACGGAAAAATGAAGATTAGATTTGAAGAGATGAAGGATAATTCATTCAACATAAGTCTGTGTGGGAATGAGTGCCAGCCAGAATACGTTAAAATGAATTAAACGATTCGTATTGAAGAATCGATCATCACAGCACTAATAGTAGTTACCTACCGAAGACCCAGCAAAAGTAGGTACTAGCATAATTCTGTGGTCTTCACACTGTGATAAAACCACCGCACGTCCGCCTAAGATAGCGAGAATCAAAGCATCCAACTTCAATTCATAATTCGCCGTAGAAAAACTTCTTATCTAATACAACTGCCACTTCTACATCGCTGTACACAGCGCCCGGTGCCTTGTCCCACTTTCCGACGGGCCCAGCCGAAGAACAAAGCGAATTTGCGGTCACAGCAAGAGTACAATAAATACTTATCTGACATACAAATGACTTATTATTACATACGTAGGTACTTCATATCCAGTGGTTTAGATTTAAATTACAGCTAGATACTCTTTTTTACAGTTAGAGGGTTAAGATTTATGTTTTAAACATATTTATATAAAAATGATTGATAGTCGCCTTGCAAAAATGGTAAAGAACTAAAATAAACCTCATATCTGCACTGCTAGATGGTCTAAAGTATTGTGAAAGGGGTATATTGCTCATAAGTAAAACTCATAACTAATAAGTAAAACAAAAATAGCTGTCTTTTTGTGCAAAATGTTTGAAACTAAGCTAGAAAAATGTAACCTACAGCTGACTAAAAAAGAACCGTGAACCGTTGATCTACAAAATCACTGTAAGATTTTGTAGATCAAAAGGTCACGTTGGAATAATGCCAGATAATAAGACACCAAAAGCCATGACCAATTGGGAAGAGTGAAGAATATAAATGGGTTGACTTTTTGGAAAAAAAAATGGAGCAGAATGAGAAGGCCCAGGAACTGAAGAAGAATGGGAGAAGAGCATTTGTGGTAGAGCCAAATCCAGCCATTAGATGTAACGTCGTGATGAAAACCAATCGGAGTCGATAGCATATGAAAATCCTTAAAAATAGAAACACATTTACAGGAATTCATCCACATGCTAACCTCACAGACTCGACACTTTTTTTCTATTACACCTTAGAAGAAGCACAAAATATCAGGCATCTCAAAGACCGCAATAAACTAAAAATGAGTTTGTCACCACAAATTGAAAACCTACATCAATTATTTATTTATATCATAATCTATTAAACCATCGCGCTGCGCACTCAAAACCCAAATGCCACCGGTGACTCACAAAATGAATGCCAAGTGCCGCAAAGCGTACCAAATCGCGGCCGAAATGATTTACGTGTGCAGTTAGCGTGGCAGCTGATCCTTCATAAACCACAAAGAGATTTTGTATCTTCAATCATCAAAACACGGCAAAAACCGACAGATTAACATCAAATAGGTACGCTTACCGACGTTTTGCAATCATAATACCGCGCGCGTACGAACGCCAACCATTTTTTTTTTCTAATTACGTCAAAAAAATCATTGTATCCCGCATTGCATAAGCGGAACGAAGCTGTGATAAGATCTGTCTGCAAATGGCTAGATGATTGTCAGGCTAGATAATAACCTAGGTAAAAAGGGCGACATCATTTATTAAAATGAAAAATGAGGTAAAACTGTAAAAGGATACTTTTGTGTGTGGTTTTCTTGCTTGTGTGTATTTGGAGCAATTATTCTCAAACAATAATGAAATATTGCACATATCCGAGCAAGGATTTGATTGAAAAAATAAACACAGGTAAGATAAAATGACAGAAAAAATATCAAATGAAGATGCTATAAATTCGTGATCAAAAAAATTCAAATCGTCGAAGTTTTAAGTGAAACGTTTAAAATTGCCTACGCTGGTTTTTAAACAGAAACTATTTTCAGACATTTGGAATGCATTTCATACAATTAAAAATACGAGATAAGACTCGTACTAAACCTTATAAGGTTAACGGTTGGGTGGGGGTAGGGGTAGGAGTAGGAGTAGGTGTAGGGGTAGACGTTGTTGTAGGAGCAGGAGGTTGATTAGAAATATTTTTCCGAATACACATTTTAAAAATTATTTCTAACACACATCCCTTTGCTTCATCCACATGTTAACACACATACACAACTATTCAAAACCAATTGCAGGATTGCAATAGGCAAAACCTAGTTAAAAAGATTGCAGTTTGAGAATTTTTGTTTTTTGAAACTTTAGATATTTTCCTAACTTCCATATAAAAATTACAGACAAACCATTTGTAGTATTTCTTGAGTTAGAAGACTACAAAGTGATGTTCAGGGCTATTTTTGAGTGCTGGACATTCGCCTAGGCGACCAAATCCACGTAAAAGTGTTGCAAAATGTATTCGAAATGATTCAATTGAAGATTTAAGCCATAAATCTTTATAAAATGGAGTTAATAGCAACTCTGCTACCCTAACACATTTTTGTTTAAATACATTTTCGTACAAAAATATATTTTTCCACACATTCAGTATCCTAATTTCTAACTTATATTCGCCAAATAACTTATAATTATCATCATAATAATTTTTTATGTTTCTATTTTTGACACCGACAATTCGTGGTAGAATTTCATTATAATGATTTAATAAAGCAATTTTAAAACTTTTTTTTTACCTGACCGATTTCAGTCTATCACGGCTATCTTCAGACTGATACAAATTTGTCTTAAACTACGGTATATATAGCATTTTTGATCTATCAGGGGTGGAAAACTATTATTTAATACAAAGTTTACTAATCATTATTGCTATTATATCGTGATTTTACATTCTGTGGGGTTTAAGATATTTTATTTCTATTAATATTATAACATTTTATGCCTACCTGGTTTTAAAAGACCATTAAAATGGGTTACATTGTGTTTTTAACGAGATGATTTTATAATACTCCTACGTGTACATATTGAAAGGTTGGCGAATTTTGAATTTATTATGAGTTTAATATTACGTTTTCCCATCTTTGTCGTTATGTCGTGTTTCACAACTGAATTGCGAATTATTTGGTTATTAACCCTTACCACTCCTTTGTTGGGTGGCAGCCGACATCACTATCTGTACGCTACAATTCAGTTGTCGGCTGGCGGCCGACAAGATAAGACGTGCCCGTGCGGTGTATTTTCGCGGGCAAAACTTGACACGTGACATTGTTTCTTGTGATTATTCGATAAAAAAACATTTAAATTCACGTTTTAATAAGATTTTGACTGTTTTCCGTTTTTGTTTTAATATAAAATAACCTTTTTGTAACTGCCTATCAATAAATTAATATTTTGACATTATTAAAATTAGAGTTGGCTGACAACAGATATTAAAAAAATAATGGATTGGTAAGCACAAGGCATATTTACAATGGTTTTATTGATTTATTTACTATGATAAACAAATTTTAACCGGAGTATAAATTTCGTTTATAATAAACGTGAACACCTCGGCACAGGTTCTCCTAGTAAGGTGGTCACGACACACATAACACTCCATTCAGAGTATCACCTCATCAAACTTACCTTACACTCCATATTATAAAGCACCTTACAAAGCACCTTTACCATACTTAAAAAAAACATATTATGTAAAATGGCATTGTATATCTACAATCTACATAGATATAAATAAATAAAAAATAAATACGACCCGTTGATTCTGAAAACATCTTAAGATAACGTAATATGTGAAAGTAATTATATTTATAAACTTTTTAATGAGAAATACATACCAAAACAAAACACGTTTATTCACCGTGCTTCACACATTTTTAACACTTTATACAGTGAGTTCGACTTATTCAAACCAAAAATCAATAAATAACATTCACACAATACATATTACTCTACACAGACTAGATCCTTTCCCTTACCCTCCCTCCCATCATCCTTACCACATAGGCTAGCCTCATAACTTTTCTTTTTTAATTGAAAAAACAAAATACTTAATTGAAAACATATTATTAGTTCATTTTTTACATATATTTACCATACACAATAATTATTGTAAACTGTTGGTTTTCCAAATAAAATAAAATAATAATAAAATACGAAAGGCGCTTCAAAACACTAATGCTAAGTATTGATTTAACGTCATGATTCCGGAACCACATTTGAAGATACATAGTTCAACACAATGAAGATCACAATTTACTAATAACGGCTAATAATTGGGTCACCTGTCACTTGTAATTAGTGACTAGTTACTGAGTATTAGTCACAAGTGACTTTTGAGCCTGCGACCGGTCACCGGTTGCGCCGAAGCAGTGACATCTCGAAACTATCTCCAAGACGGCCGCTCTCTTGTTGACAGCTGTCAAAATCAAAGCGTACGCACGCCGCGACAAATAACGTGTTACGTAGATTAGGACGAATGGAAAAGGTAAAATGATCTTTACAGAATGAAAAATTAATTACAACGGATTGGTAACAAATAAGCATTTGTTATGTTTATTTTTCTTCACAAAACTTTACTTATAACGGCGGTGTAAATGTAACGCGGCGCAATAGTGAAAATATGATTAATTGCCACGACGTTGGTATAAAACCGGCCTTAAGGCGATACAATGGTTACTAATGCGAAATCATGCAAAAATCATGTGTTTTTGGTTTGAATATTTGATTGCCTAGAAATATTATAAATGCTTTAATTAAATACTGCAAGTAGACCACATCTTGGCCTTTACAGTAACCAATCATTTTTCAAGTCAATTTATAAGCAAAAAAAAAATTAAGTTAAAATCTCCTACTTGCGAACATTCTTTCGGTTTTTGTTTATTATAATAATGTGACAAATTATGTTTTTTACAATGTGACAGTAAAACATTAAAATATGTGTGCCTGAAATTGTCAAAATACAATTAAACATGGGTTTTGGCGATGTTTTTTTGGATAAATCAAAACAGGTTGTATTCAACGAATTTCTAAATGTGAGTTTCAACCAAAACTGTGAAACTCCTTATGCGTAAGGGGTTTCACGTTTCGCGTTAGTTGTCGCCCAGCTAGCTCAGCTAGGTATACCAACGCTGAACCAGTGTATAAGAATTTGATACGTAAGACGGTAAGTATTTGATTGACTGAAAAAACAAGGTATATGCCACTTCCCCGAAAGAAAAGATATTAAACTAAGGAACTAACTAAGTAACTAACTAACCATCACGCCGTTTCCCCGCAGGGGTAGGCAGAGAGGACGGACCGCCAAACAACTCGATCTTGGCATACACTTCTTGCTTCATTCACTTTCATACAACGTCTCATACATTCTCTTCTGTTATTCCGACTTTTGACATGGCCTATTATCTTATTTTTCAAATTTATCTGAAACAATCATTTATGAACAGGCATATAGCAACAGATGTACAGGTTTCCCAAACAATAACAAAAAAACCTTCGAGTATTCCTCTTTGGGCCACAGATAAATTTGTGAATCTCCAAATTAACAATAATCGAAAATTTATTTTGATTCGACGTTCGACATTTGACAATGTCAGAGAGAGGCTAGAACGGCTGCTTAAGTTTAATATTTTTATTATTATTGAGAGCAAGCTAAGAGCAAGTAATATCAGAATCAAAGTAGTCAGAAAAAAACTTATAATGTAGACGAATTTATTGCCGTGTTGAGATGATTTGTTAATATGAAAGAAGCAAAGATTGAAATATAATTTTGTTTGCCAAAAATCACAGCATAATGTTTCTTCAAATGAAATTATCTGTTTTAGAAAAAGCCGCTTAAACCCACACGATGAGAAATTGTCAATTTATGTAATGATTTATAGTCTAAACAAAAAACGATAGTACAACATTTTCATTGAAAACTTTATGAATCATTGAATTTCTGACCTATAAGCCTATAAGATCTGCCAACAAGAGAAAATGTGCGAATCAAGGAGTCTCGCCAAAACACGGTGGGTATTGAATGAGCTTCTCAGAGTACTTTAAAACACGGGTTGTATCGCACTGACGTCCAGTAGTGTCAATTGTAAAATAATATTGCAATCTTCCTCTTTCTTCTGTGTCTGCAATATAGAAGGAACGGAGATGAGAACTATCCTGACTACAGAAATAATAAATAAGCGGGATATTGGAATAAATCTAGTAACAAAAAGTATTTAGAGATGAGAATTATTCCAACTATAGAAAGACACATGAGATAAGGATTAATCTGGTAATAAAAAGGATCGAGAGTTGAAAATTACTTCAACTTCAGGAAGAGACCAGAGATGAGAAATAACCCGAATATAGAAAGAAGCGAAATGTCGGAACAAATCTGGTAATAAAAAGAATTTGGATATGAGAATTACTCCAACTTCAGAAAGGGACCCGAGATAATTAACCCGACTGCTAAAAGGAGCGGGATATTAGAACAAATGTGGTAAAGAAAAGGATTTGGGTATGAGAATTACTCGAAGAAAGGGACCGAAGATGAGAATTAACCCGAATACAGGAAAGAGCGGAATATTGGAACAAATCTGGTAATAAAAAGGATATGGATATGAGAATTACTCCAAGAAAGGGACCGGAGACAAGAATTAACCCGAATACAGAAAGGAGCGGAATATTGAAACAAATCTGGTAATACAAAGGATTTGGAGTTATAAGAATTATTTCACCTTCAGAAAGGGACCAGAGATGAGAATTATTCCGGCTATAGAAAAGAGCTGAAGATAAGAATTAATATAGTTAGAAATATAAGCTAAATATAAGTACAGAATAGTGTTTAAAAAGGGATCAGAGAAAAATTACAATATTCTGGATCCAGAAAGCTGCCCTTTCCGGATATTCTTCTCATGTTTCCTAGTTATGAAATAATACGATAAACAAAGCCATCGCTGGTGGGACCAAACGCGTATTAATCTCGAGAAACCTTGACTCACTTGCGCATAGTAAGCTCCCGTGAGTTGTGGACATGACCTATAAAATTCCACGCTGCAAATTAAAAATATCATACAAAGAGTGGAGTACGGAATACGTTCCGCCCACGGCGCGAGCGGATCCCGACCAACCCGTTCCGGAACCAACCGCATTGTGTAACAACCAGTGAACGAGAAATACACGAAGTAGAGTGTTACTCTTGCACGATTCATGGAGGGACTGGAATTACATCTAGAATAAAAAACTGGCGTTTAGGAAAAGGTTTTGATATTGAACAAATGTAATGATATTATGGTTTAAGTAACATAAAAAATATTTCTATTTTTGAAACTGATAATACATGGTGGAATTCCATTATAATGATATAATAACACACATATAAAACTTATTTCCACTTTTATTTTATTTCACCGTGACCGGTTTCAGCTTGTTAAAGCCATCAGTCTGAAGATGGCTTTAACAAGCTGAAACCGGTCACGGTGAAATAAAATAAAAGTGGAAATAAGTTTTATATGTGTGTCATTATATCAACATAAAAATATCAGGGAAAGCTTTGGTTTTTTTTTAATTATTGGAATACAAGAAATAAATGCTTACGGAGCTTTTGAAGGCAGACCCAAAAAGGAATCGGTACAATAGATGGGGATAACCAGTTAGTAGCCGAGTGGACAAATACGTTGAAATCCGTCCAAGGATTCAATCCTCTAGTAGTTAAGTCCTCCATCATTGTGTTTTAAAGAGTGAATACGAAAACAGTGTGCAATATAGTTATGAATGTTGAATACTTAGAGCAGGTGAACAAGTTTGTGTATTTGGGAAGTACGTTTACGAGAGATGGAAAGGCTGATAGGGATATTAAAAGAAGGGTGAATGCAGTCGATAAATGAAGGTCTGAACGCGGTTGACGCTAATAAAACATTGTCCAAGGAAGCGAATCTAGGAGTCCCTGATGTATGACAGTGAGGCATGGAACTGGCAGTAGAAGAATGAAACTCGACTGAATGCTGTAGAAATGAGATCTATGAAGCGTATGTCTAGTAAAACTGACCGTGT
>JAHDVE020010708.1:0-72404 GCA_022606495.2 Halesus radiatus
GGATTTATTGAATTGTTTGCGAGGGAAATTCTAAAAAATAATCACGATGGATTTCTCCAAAATATTGATCCCCGGAAAATACATATTTCGTGAACGCGGGTGGTAATGTAATACATCTATCAAAGTCTTAGAATACATTTAGACATTGAAACACATAAAGATAATCCTTTCCCTACAAATTGAGTAACCGTTAGGGGAAATGCGTAAACCGCATTATCGCATAGGTTTAAACATTCCGCAGGCTGACATAAAGGTGAGAATGGTTTGACATTGATGAATTTAACAAAATATATTACGAAAACATTTAAACCTCATATATAAGAGTCGAAGTTTTACTCAAATTAACAATTACGTTATATTAATTACTTAAATAATAATTTCATTAATAATTATTAATATTATCTTCAATAATTAATTTATAGAAGAAAGGAATTTATATTACAATAAAGTACGAGTATAAAGCTTCAATAAAGTAATTGTGATTTTAATAATCACATTTTATATTATTTTATTGATATACGTATTATGATAGAGAAAAAGCGTGATGTGAACTTTGTGTCTGTATCTAACTTTTTTTAAATATTTATTTGTGGAAAACGGATTTGATTTAGAAATGGGACCCGTATACTTAGACTTTAGACTTTTAGAGACTTTTAGACTTGTAGACTTTTTTCCCGAGCGGTAGATACTGTCAGTATCGCCCTGGTGAAAGGCCACCATTCAAAATCGAACCGTTGCTTGAAATGGCTTTAGCCATGTTTGGTGATCAGATCTGAATAGCTAGGTGGTTCCCCTCCTTCTTTTCCCCATCTATTTCCCCTTCTCAATACATACCCCTTTTGGGGATGCCATAGTATCACTGGCTCCAGACGGTTGAGAGCAGCTGGGACTCTTGTGCGGTACTCACATAAATAAAATAATAAAGGCAGTGGTTTCAGTGTTAAGTAATAAGATGTATAATATCATAGAAAGTCGAGCAAAACAAGACAAGTATTTCAACGCTTTAGATACATAATTATTAGTTGATGGATGGAATAGATTTCTTGCAAACTCAATGAAAACTATTTAATTTTGTGAAACGTTTTTTATAAAATCTATAAACTGAAGTCTTTTGATAACAATTACAATTAAAATTAAAAATGTTTACAAATATACATTATCACGCGCCATAATGAAGATAATCTTGGAAGTAAATTGGTTTCGTCGAAACAGTCCTACAGATTTTTGTTAAAGTTTGGTTTTTTTAATTTAATATTTAGTACTAAACTGGTCGGTTGCTTATTTCTTGTCACTGGGTGGGTAGTTTACGCCGCATCTGTTGAATTCCAAAGAAATATTTAAAGCATAGGTTCCCAAAGTGGTCCGTACAGAACCCCGGGAGTCCATAGAGATTTCTAAGGGGTCCATGGCAGGGAGAAAAAAAGGGTGTTCGCGGATCGGAGTTCTTTTAGACTGCACGCGTTTCGCTCGACAAGCCTACTGCGCACTTAAAGCGTATCGCGTTCACGCAGGCACATTAATGTGCATGTTTTTACAAATTTTCATAATAGCAGTACGCGCAGTGAATAAATACCACTTGTTCAGTACTGTACCAAAGTTATGGACAAACAGGCTGGGGAGAGGGGTCCCCGGAAAATTAAAAGAACGGCAAAGGGGTCCACGGGGAAAAACAGTTTGGGAATCTATGATGTAAAGTAAGCATCACCCCGACGAGAAACAGAAATATTTGCGCCTCCAATTAAGAGCCTAATTACCTCCTTACGCTGCTCCTTTTCAAAATGTGAAACAGAGAATATATCTCAGATTATAGTTGTTACCCGGAACATGCCTCCACCTCCCTCGCTGTCATCATCATCATCGCATATTCTGTAAAGTGGCGTCAACGGACAGGGGATGCTTTTCTAATTACCACTTCACGTTCATGACGTTTATTTATTTTCTTACTTCACCTTCTAGATTTTACTGCATTTGAGGAAAAATGCTAGGGACATGTAACTTATACCAGTTCCTTCCGCTAGTTGTGCCTGAGAACGGTGGGGGTCTGTGTTTATGTCGACTCGGTTGTAGGTAAAATAAAAAGTTAGTTCTACTTTCGTGAAAATTTTCATAATCGAAACAATGACAAACCAAAGTGGATCATATGTGTAAAGGATTTTGGGTTTTTGTGCCAACTAGTACACAACACTGCAAAAAGTTGATAAATATTCTCATATTTTATTGAAGAAAAGGTTTAGGTATTTATTTCAGCATTGAAACCTGTTTTGTTCAGGCAATCCCACCAGATTTCTCGCATTAAGTCAAGTACATTATATAACAATAAAGTTTTATTACGACTTGTCTCAAATCGAGAAAACATAATGTGTTTTGATATGAAAACATTAAAGTCGTCTTTTTAAATGCTTTTTATAGTGTTTTTCTGGAGTGTCCCGAAAACGTGAAATTTTTTTTGTTAAGAATATAAGAATTAAAACGTTGAATTTGTTCATTAAATACTTGATCTTTCCTTTTCTTTGTCATTTATTTCACGGGTTTAAATGCTTTAAATGTCCATGGGATAAGAAAGACTTCCTGCAAGTAGTAGATTTAAAAAAAAAATTATCTGAAATGGCTGGCAGCACTATCTCTCAAGCGAGAATAATATTTACAAAATCATTATCCAATATTTCGAGTTATCTATAATAATCTGGTACATGTCTTGGGTGTATAATAACAAAGTAATATTCAAAACGATTTGTTGCATTTTAACTGTTGAAATAAATGTATTATTTCGATTTTACGCTACACACTTCTGAAAGGTTGGAGCAAAAATGTGTTTTTCAATTATATTCTTGCCCTTCTCCTAACCCTCTCCACTATTTTTAGCCTCGCGACATTCCCAAAATGAGGATTGCATAGTTCCAGTGGATCAGAACACTTAGAAATCGTGAGCGCCATCAAATAAAAAACGGTTTACCAACTATTTCCATCAAACGTTCAATTCATCCCTAAAGTTGAGAAAGGGTTACAGTTTAACAAAATTACACAATAAAAATAAACTTTTATATTATACCAAATAACATTCTTATATAATTCGTACGAAATAAAGTCGAAATAGCAAAAAATTATCACTTGTAAACAGCTGATACACACAGATGGAAAGATCTGATAAAATAATTCAAAAATACGTTGTTTTTCGGGTGGAAGTAAGTTTGATAATATTAAAAAGCATATTTTCCAGAATAAAATGTTGCGAGAGATTCCTATTTCTATTTCTAACAGCCCTGTAAGAAAGGCAAAGGGTGAAAGAGCAATGCTGCTTCATTGGCACCGTTATCGGCACTGGAACCGTTATCGCCATTCTCAATACGAAAAGAGCGTTTCTCGTCGCCATCAGTCTTATCTACATTATGTGGGGGGACATTTGACACAGGGCGGTAGGGGGTAGAGGGTGGTGGTAAATCCAGTAGCCAAACCCCAATATCTGACCGGAGACATTTCTTGAAAAGTATGTCAAAGGACTGAAATGAACATTGCATGGCTCTAAAGGGAAATAAATTAACCTCATTTGACGTTTCGTAATTGTTTTCTTTTCTTATTTTCTTCACGTTTTTGGAGTTGTGTTACTTAAAAAATCTAAGGTCTTGCGATTATTATTATAATGGGGATTTGTATTCTGACAGAATGCAGGGAATTTTGCGCAATGGTTTTCTTTGTCTGATATCCAACACGACACTCGAGTACAGTTTTTGAGCGTTTTTTTTGCAATTACTTGCAGCGTCATTGTTAACTTGGCTTCCAGAAAATTGTATTGATAGCTTATAAGTTGTGCCAATTAGTTAAGATTCCGATGTAAATTGTTACCAACAGCTGCCAGAGTAAAAATATTGTTTCTCGGTGTAGGCAGATAGGAGTAATACAAATAAACAATTTTTATACTCGATAAAAAATAACAATAAACGTGTTTTTCTTCTAAGAAGCAATCAATAAGATTAATAGATGTAGTTGTTAGTTTGCACATCTTTTTTCGTATTTTAAGGGCAATTACGTACGACAAAATTCAGCAATATCACTGTAATAAAGTACTGCCACAATTTTTCATAATTAATTATAAGTTAAAACCAACGTCTTTTGTTATTCGTGTCGCTATCCATTAGACGTGTCACCTACGGCAACAAAGTCAATAGGTACTGGGTACTGGCATCCTGTGCGTGTCAGGACAGGAAAAGTGGTCCTCACGCGAGGAAACCAGCGGAAATCTTCTAAATGGCTCAAGAAAGGGACGTGGCATTGGTTTGGCAGTGATAAAACATTAATAGGTAAGTACCTATTTCTTGAAGGCCGCGAAGTTAACCGTTTTTTTTTGGGCCGGTATACTACAATACATCGGAACGTTTTCCGTTTTCTTGTTTGTTTTAATATTTATCGCTATAAGATAATTCAACGTCATTAAACGATTTTTTTTTAAATAATGGATAATTGAGAAAAAAAAGGTAATTTTATACAATTCCGCTTCAGTAGAAAAATACATAATTTAGAAAAAAGAAATATACTGTTAGGTTAATAAAAATAAATAAAAAATAATTGCACATGCGGATTTTCAAAATATTTCACTTTATTTTTTAGTTTACGTAAATCAAAATACGTAAATATGTAAGGGAAATTGACGCCATCTTTAATGTTGTTAGTATGATAATAATACGATGTTTAGGTTCTTAGGTTATTAGGTTGGGTTAAATAATAAGATGATTTTGCAGTTGGCGCTTCCGACAAATGTCATATCATACTAACAACATTAAAGATGGCGTCGATCCCCTTACATATTCACGTATTTCGATTTACGTAAAGTAAAAAATAAAGTGAAATATTTTGAAAATCCGCATGTGCAATTATTTTTTATTTATTTTTATGAACCTAACAGTATATTTCTTTCTTCTGAATTAAGTATTTTTCTACTGAAGCGGAATTGTGTAATATTACCAAAAAAAAATAAGAGCACGTTTTCATCATTTTATGATAACGGTGCAGTCAATTCACGTGTTTTATTTATTAATTTTTTTGCGTAACTGTAAATTACGTTCATATCTCATTTTACATATTTCTAATCTTAACAAATATGCTTTAAACTTTAGTTCTGAAGCTATAAAAACTCACAAACGGTAAGCTTTGGCGTATTTTTAAAATTTCAATATCAATTATTGAAAAATGGCATCAAGGGCGCTTACCAAAGTACACCAAACACATTGTACGGTCAAGCATAAATACTATCATATTACTATTATTTATTATATATTTCTTCAACATATTGCTCAAGGATTGTTAAAATCTCAGGCGAAGCTGGATATTATTCTCTTTACTTAAATTGACATAAGTAGAATAATATGGTATCAGGTTGAAATTACACAGACGTGAATTTCACATAGCAATATTACACTGCTAGAATTACCCACGGCAAAAATTACACATAGGTGTAATCAAACATAAAGATAGTGACACCTACTGGAAATTAAAAAAATTATCTGCACGCCAATAATATATTTTTAAAAAGGTAGGTTTGAGAGTGTGTTAAATAAAATTAGAATTGGAAAAAAAAAACAAAACTCGGGTTTGATGGAACACCTGCCTAATTTAGTATTTTGGCGCTTATTTGAAAATAGTAAATGGACATTTATGGAAAGATGGATGATATCTACCATATAAAGTTAAGTTCAAACATCACGCTCAGTTATGTGTGATATTTTTTATAATATTTTTTTATACATATTAGACAAAGCAGGTTTCAGTGGTGTACAATATTGCGCACATTCTTGCGTAGTTTTTCTCTACGTTTCGTAGATATTATGTAAAATGAAATGTCTTTATTTATTGATTTTGTTATTTTATTCAAGTATTGAATCTTGGGTATGTTAAAGAAAATGAAATATAAGAGCACATTACCGATATTTTTTTTATAAATGCGATTGTTATAGCGGATGATAATAAGAATAATTTGTTTCATTACGACATTTGATTGATATCTTCGTTTTAAATAAAACTTTCTGTTTACGTAAACTGTAATTACGAATATAAGTTAACCCTGCACAGTTACTGAAGTAGTTGTCCCACTGAATGCCTATGGGAGGTACATGTAATCGGATTCCAAATAACTAGAAACTTTTAATTTCACATTACATGTGATACATGTGATGAAATATTATAGGAAAGGTTAGTAAACTATTTATCGCATTGCAGGTATTTCAAATATGATTTTTTTTTAAATCGAACCTTCTTCTTTCTTTCGTTTTTTTCTGACATGAAATTTGTTTAGCACACACCTACATATTATAAAATTTAAACCTATTAAAATTCTTTCCATGTGTAATTACATCCATATATAATTTTGTTCGTGTGTAATGCTGGCAGTGTAATATTGGTAAGAGAATTTCATGCCTGTGTAATTTCGCCATGTAACCGATTAATCTCTGTATGTAAAAATTTAAACCTATTAAAATTCTTTCCATGTGTAATTACATCCATATATAATTTTGTTCGTGTGTAATGCTGGCAGTGTAATATTGGTAAGAGAATTTCATGCCTGTGTAATTTCGCCATGTAACCGATTAATCTCTGTATGTAAAAATTTAAACCTATTAAAATTCTTTCCATGTGTAATTACATCCATATATAATTTTGTTCGTGTGTAATGCTGGCAGTGTAATATTGGTAAGAGAATTTCATGCCTGTGTAATTTCGCCATGTAACCGATTAATCTCTGTATGTAAAAATTTAAACCTATTAAAATTCTTTCCATGTGTAATTACATCCATATATAATTTTGTTCGTGTGTAATGCTGGCAGTGTAATATTGGTAAGAGAATTTCATGCCTGTGTAATTTCGCCATGTAACCGATTAATCTCTGTATGTAAAAATTTAAACCTATTAAAATTCTTTCCATGTGTAATTACATCCATATATAATTTTGTTCGTTTGTAATGCTTCCAGTGTAATATTGGTAAGAGAATTTCATGCCTGTGTAATTTCGTCATGTAACCGATTAATCTCTGTATGTAAAAGTGAATTTTTGTCTTTCTCTCCTCGTTTTTTTCGAAAATTACTGCACCGTTTTTTGCTGAAAATAGCACAGCTTGTTTTAATGAGTGCCGGGAAGGTTTGGAGAGTAGTTGGAATGAAATCCAATGTGTAAAATTTTTTTTTTTTTTTTACCCAACTGGCTGGAGCCAGTTAAACTATGTTATCCCCAATTGGGGAATGTTGTGAGACTGAAGGTATTGGGGAGGGAAAGGATAATGGGAAGAAGAAGGTGGGGAAATACCTGGCTATTGAGATCTGGTCACCAAAAACGGCTAAAAGCCATTTCAAGCAACGTTTCAATTCTGAATGGTGGTCTTTCACTAGGGCGATACCGAGAGTATCTTCTACTCTGGAACGTGCGCAAATATACTATGTATGATTTTTAAATGAATTAATTGTGAGACAGCACAAATTAATTAAATAAAATTTACGTGCGCACGCCGGGATTTGAACCATCGACCTTCGGATTCATAGTCAAGAGCCTTACCCCTCGACGTTGTATTGAGGTTGCCCATAGATATACCACTCCGGTTAGACACAGATTACATATTCAAAAGAAGAAGGTTTGTTTCGGCAGAATATTTTCAAAATGGAAAACACAAGTAGATACCTACTTAAGAACTTTGTTATTTAGATATGTTTTGGAAAAATAGATGTTTTGAATGAAATAAAATATTCAATTTGTTTTTTATATTTCTTTGTTTAGAGATAGTAATAGTCATCACAAGTCATTACTTTCGTTGTCAAATCAATTATGGTACCTAAATGACAAGCAAGAATTCACAACTTCATAAATGTATTCCAAAAAAATAAATAATATCGGCTGCACATCAGCTAGCATGTTATAAAACATTGTCTCCAATAATTTCGAATATCGTAATGGGGCTTTATTATACCAATCAAACTACTTTAGTTCATTCTGGAACTCTCAGGAACTATTTATAATAAATACTTTTGTTTTCCTAATTTATCTTGATGTTGATAAATATATCTAGCAAAATAACTGAATGATAATCCTATATTTAGAAATATTTTATTTTTGTACATGATAATAAATATTTTTAATCATTAAAAATATATTACACTGTAGTTTATTAGTAGTTTATAAGTTATTCCAAAAGCAATAATAATATATAATTGTTTGCAAACATCGGAATTACTGAATATTATGCACTTAACTACCTACTCACAAGTACGTATACAATACAAACTGAATTAATTTACTCCTGCCATGTCCAGACAGTTGCATCATGAACAGATGCTGCACGAGTTGGACGAATAGTTTGATTACATTTTGATATTTTGCAACCCGCATTTGGGTTTGAACGTAAATAGAGCAGATATCTAAAAAAAATAGATTATGATATCCAGTATCCGCACACTGCTGAACAAATCGGACGAGAAATCTATGTTGCGCGGCTCGATTTCGACATTTATGATGAATCATTTTTTTCACATATTTAAACACTTATATTTTCAACCCAGGTCCTATACCATTTGACCTATACATTGGACAAAAATTATTTAATTTACAAATATTAATCATGATGCTTTTGGTCTGTCACATACGTATCTGACAGCCTCAGTTAAAGTGTTTATTTGGTACCTGTGTCCGCTGCTTCGAATGTCTCTCAGAATTGATAGATTTTTGTGGTAAATGTATGGTTGCCAGTTGTCATTTTATACCGTGCATGTTAACATCCAATGACGTAGGAGATAAGACACTCATGGTCTGCTGAAAATATTTGATAGTTTCGCTTTTTTTATATAAATAAAATTTAATAATGTTATTATTAAGCTCTGCAAGTATTTTTAGTTTTTATTATTGTGACAGCTGTGTCTCGAAGTTCAAGGCCATTTTCAAATTGCGGTTTATCCATATTGTGACGACTTATTTCTATGATTTTATTCACTTCCACCCAATTCTAATTTGGATGGGTTTTTAAAAATAAGGATTTGTTTTCGGTAAAATCGTAGAAAATAATTCAAATTCTCTATTCTGTTTTCCATGTGTCTTATTTTTAGCAGAAATAATACAGGTTCTAGAATTATTAATAAAATGAGTACATCCGTCTTTACAGGGTGATTGCACATCATTTAACATTCTCAAAGAACATCTCTCTTTATTCCTCCGTTGCCTCTCTGAAGATATTAAATAAAAACTTTTAAATATTAGGAAACCAATATGACTGTTGAGTTATCTACAGATATTATTAATTATTATTTTGTCCATTTTATCGAGCTGTGTGGTGTAATGTAAAGTACATGGTATACAGTGATGATACATCCGTTGAAAAATAAAATAATGGGCGTATAAAAATTCATACAAATATTTAAAAAAAAGATGTTTTTTAATATTGTCAACTTAGTCAAAACGTGGTTTGTTTGGTAACCCGTCTGTTCGGTGCAAAGATGTGGCGCCTAAAATCATACTTTATTCTTATTTTGACTGACATTTTTGGTAAGCCGTCTGTTCGGTGCAAAGATGTGGCGCCTAAAATTATACTTTAGTCTTATTTTGACTGACATTTTTGGTAACCCGTCTGTTCGGTGCAAAGATGTGGCGCCTAAAATCATACTTTAGTCTTATTTTGACTGACATTTTTGGTAACCCGTCTGTTCGGTGCAAAGATGTGGCGCCTAAAATCATACTTTAGTCTTATTTTGACTGACATTTTTGTTACGATATCAAATGTTTTTTTTAAGAGTTTGCATAAAATAAAACATTAAAATATCTACGACATAACCATGCTAAATTATATCAACTAGTTAATATGGATTCAATAACAATAAAAACATGTACAGAAATATATACGCTTTAGTTTTATAAGCACGAGCTTCGAGGCGCCTCGCTGTTACTGCGAACCCTCTGGGTCCTTGTCCTGTCTGTAAGACCTAAATGTAGGAAATAAAAAAAAATAAAAAAGTGACAGTAAAATAACTTACCAACTACTACACCCAAGAGCAGCAGCAGGAGCGGTCCCATCACCGACACACTCGAGACGCGCCACATGATCCTGTCTTCCACCCTATCAGTTTATGTGAAGGTCTCTGAGCACGTCATATTTGTTCGGCGCCATAGTCCGCACTCGCCCCAATAGTTCAGGCTTCCCCCACGACGGAATCTCACAACTGTGTTACTTCTTGATTCACTTAGACACCGTAGTTTTATCCATTGTTTTACAATCCACTATCTATGACACATTTATTCCTTGTTTGAGACACAATTCATAAAGTGCGAAGAAAATGTTCGTTTCTCACCAATTTATATTTTATCTGGACGCACTTTGAATATTATTTTGAGTTATGAGCGTGATGGGGAATTTACTACCCATGGGGTTGAAGTCCGAAGTACTATACCATACTTTCTTAACGAAAACAATATTTGATAAAAATGTTGTTACTTATGTGTTTGGTTGTATCGTCTGGAAAAGTAAAAAGGAACATAAATTGTTATATTGAATTATGAACACAAATTTATTTTATTTCTTATTTTGAAAATGTTAATTCATGGTGGAAATCTATTTTAATTGGATATTTTGATTGAAAAACCTTTGTAAGTCTCTTCCACTTATTTATTTATTACCGGACCAGTTTCACCCTATCACAGACATTGTCAAACTGGCACAATTAAAACTAACACTAAAACTATGGTATATATAGCATCCGTATCAGGAGTCAGTCCCATTTCTCCGTCTAATATTGTATATTTATGACTGAGCATTTTTGTATTGCTAACGGAACAGCTTTACAATTATATTTAAAACTACGAGTACTCTTGGGTTGGTTAAATTACCTTCTGGAAGACGGATTACATTGTGTTTGTTTACTGAATCTATGGGTTTTAAAAATACATTGTATAATTGTATGGTTATATGGTTGTAGGCGCTATTAAGCAAACCGCTCTAGGTAAAACTCCAGGATACGATGCCATAGGTATTGAACATATAAGGTACGCAGGCAATCAGATCTATACTATCCTAGCCGCCTTATACTCGAGCCTCCTAAGACACACACATATGCCGATGGATATGAGTCAAACTATCATCATACCAATCTTGAAATCCAATAAACTGGATGCATCGATATGGGGAAATTACCGACCGATCTCCTTGGCGACAATGATTTCAAGACTATTTGAAAAAATCTTACTCATGCTTATAAAAGACAAACTTTCTACACTGGATAACCAATTCGGCTTCAAGAGTGCTTCATCAACTGATACGGCCATATATGGAGTCAAATAAACAACAGCCTACTACAAAAAAAGAAAAACAACCGTTTATGGGGGTTTTCTAGATCTTAGCAAGGCTTTCGATCGTGTGTCGCACCACTTATTATGGGAAAAACTCATAAAACGTGGTGTGCAACCTGCAGCAGTCAAAATGCCCGCTACTTGGTATGGGAAACAGAAAAATCTTATCCAATGGGCAGGAGCTTCTTCTAAACCCCTATTCCTTAAAAGCGGAGTCGGGCAAGGGGGTAGTATGTCTTCCACTCTATTTAATATATACATTGATGACCTCCTACAAGAGCTTAACGACTCACGGATTGGTTGCCATATCTGCGGAGAAAGGAGTAATAACATCAACTACGCGGATGACATGGTGCTGCTCGCACCATCGATTAATGCGATGAGACGACTTGTCCGAATATATGAAGAGTACGCAAACTCACATAACTTGCTGTACAACTCCAAAAAATCACTTATAGTTGTATTTAAACACAAGAAAGAGCCACTAAATATCCCACCAATCTGGTTAAAAGGAAATATACTGCTTGTGGCTTCGCATGTCAGATGCCTTGGGCATATCCTTACAGAAGACATGAACGATATGGAAGATATGGAACGACAAAGAAGAGCGATCAATATACGCGCCGGAATGCTCTCAAGGCGGTTCTACCACTGTAGCGATGATGTCAGGAAACTGCTTTTTTACATACTGCACTGCCCTATATACATCTGGTGGTCGCAATACTCAGCAGCGCAATGGGACAAGCTGAGGGTGTGCTACAACAACGCATACAGGCAACTTCTGCAACTTCCAAGGTTCTGCAGTGCCTCTACGATGTTCACTGAAGGGAGGGTCCACTCATTGCCAGCCTTACTTCGCCACCGACTAGCCAGCTTCTGGGGCAGGACACGGGAGTCAACCAACGCCATTGTCGTGGCTGCATCCGCGTGGCTCAGCTCTCCACTCAATGAGCGATGGATGCAGATGATGCGACTGCCACCCTGAAGATGATCTACTCAATTAAATTTATTTAATTTATTCTATTTTACTATTATCTATTAAGTTTTTCATTTTATTTCTTTTATTTTGATGTAATTATCTTTTCGTAATTACTTTTTATTTTATTTAATACGTTTCATTTCTTTTTTTTAAATATTATTATTTAACCTTTTTCATTTTTATTATTATTATTATTTTATTATTTATTTATTTTATTGTATTCATTTCTCTTTTTATATTGTATGTGTTTCATGTGATATGGCAGACTGGGTTTGCACTACCCACCCAGTCCTGCTGGATTAAAAACTTAATAAAAATAAAATAAAAATAATATCTATTGTGCTAACCATTTATTTCAATAAAGGCTTACTCAATAGACACTATATCAAAGTAAAAAAAAAAAAAAAGATTCAATAAACAAAGTCAATGTAATCCCTCTTCCGAAAGGTAATAAACCAACCCGAAAGTAGTTTTAAATATAAATGTCAGCAACAAAGCATACTTCTCTGTCATGAATGTATAATATTAGAAAGAGAGATGTGACTCGCTCCTGACATAGATGCTATATATACCATGGATTTAGTTTTATTTGTACCTGTCAGAAGATGCTCGTGATAGGGTGAAACCGGTCCGGTCGAAAATAAGCAAGTGGAAGATAGTTCCAAAGATTTCTTAATCGAAAAATTCATATTACAATATTATGTAATGCGGCGTATTCGAGGATGAAACAACAAAATATTAACAACTCTCAAAATGAAACATGAAAGCGTAATGACACAGAAAGGAAAAAGATAGCAGCAGCAGCTGGGACTTGAACCCAGGCCTCACGATCTCTCTGTGACCTAGAACTCTAATCCACTGAGCTACAGCTACCCCAATCCGTTCCTTAATTTTTATCATTATCTTATTTCAATTTATAAGAACTGTCAATATAATCTTCAATTAATTCTCATCAATGTTTTGCGGCTATCTTTTTATCGTGATTCTACCCGAATTTATTTATTAACTTTTTAGATAGTGTCTCGGATATACCTATCCGATTTTTTTTTGTCTATATGGTACATCTATTGACCTTTTCTACAAGTCGAATTAATTGAAATTAATTGAAGTCTTGTCAAGCAAAAGCTGCGGAATTTACCCACTTCATATAAGAAGATTATACACGTCTCTTAAAACTTTTTCAACAAGTCAACAGATGTCCCATATAAATAAATAAAATCGCATAGGTATATCCGAGACACTATCTAAAAAGTTAATAAATAAATTCGGGTAGAATCTCGTAGTCGTCATAAAAAGATAGCAGGCAAAAATATCTGGGAATTAATTGAAGATGATATTGACAGTTCTTAGTAATAGGGCATCTGTAGCTCAATGGGTTAGAGCGCAAGGTCCCGGATAGACCATGAGGTCCTGGGTTCGAGTCCCAGATGCTACCGTTCATCTTTCTTTTCTGTGTCAAGTCAGTTTCGTGTTTTATTTTGAGAGTTGTTAATATTGTTTTCATTGATTAAAATGTGGTTTATAAGCTCCAAAAAGTTATTAAAGAAAATCAAGAAAATATGACTTATTTCTAAGGAACATAAGTCTTGAAAATAATAACCATTTCAACACCAAATTAGTAATTTTAATCCCATACATAAATTAAGAAAACTCGTGATCTTAAGAGTGTGAGTGGGTGCGTTTATTTATTCTGTTCAAGTTTGATTTTTAGAACTCCATTTCAAATTAAAGTTTTTCAAAATTTTATAATATCAATATTTAGTTTAAAAAAAAAACGTTTTTCTAGATAATTATTAATTATTTTGTAATGCGTTCATTTGTTGAATACGCTAATCTTCAAATGTTGAATGAGCAGGATGTTACAACATAGGTATGTAAGTAAAATGTATTATTATTACATGTTGAAATGCCACCATTCGAACATGAGAACAAATAAAAACGGCTTTAAATAAATTTCGGTTTCATGATTGGCTTACTCACAAAAATGCTGTTAGACGATTTATAAATATTAAAATGTAAACTCCTAAACACCTTTGACAATAATGTATAGTTTTTCTTTTTACCCTCGTAAGTAATTGGCGTAAAGATTGATTAATATTAACCGGGTAAAACACCTTTTTTTCATAAACCTCAAGAGACCTTACCTTTCTTGGTATATCTAGCATTTCCAGAGTTTTTTTGCAATTTCGCGATTACGCGACCCTTTCCCAGTTTTTCTATTTGTTTGGAAATGATGTAAGAGATATACCTTTCCAACCTTAAGCTTTTCATCCTCAGGATGACTAGAATCCCCAAGCGAGTTTCGTGACAATTTTAGAAATCGGTAAAAAATACACATATTATAAGCATTCTTCGCCTTTTTAATTTTTCATGGATTTCTGCTTCCAAAACAAATATAATATACTTTAAGATGAAAAAGAGAAAGAAGAGCAAAGTTAACGACTATCAGTGACAACAAAAAAATGATTGAATGATATGCAGAAACGTACCTGACTCACTTTAACAAGTAATTGCTGACCCTATTTTGAGTAAAAACGAAAATGAAATTTTGGTCTCCAGCGACATTAGTGGGTTTTTAAATTTTTTTATTCACCATAAAACATAAGAAATCAGTATGCATTTGAAAGTTGGGTATGGCATGGGGTATTGGGGGAATAATCGGCTAAGTGACCAGTGACGGCATTTGATATTTTTTTGCTTAATTTTTGAAAAAAATAAAAAAAATAATACGTAAAATGTCACCGGAGACCAAAACTTCATGTACATGTTTTACTCCAAACAATAACAGGAATCAGTGGTTAAAGTAATTCAGGTACGTCTCCTAACACCCTGTATAGATATATTAAAATTAAAAGTAGTTTATCGGGACTTTGTGTTCTATATTTTGTAAACATTTTATAAAGTTAATAAAAAAAAAAAAAAAATTGTAACTATTTTGTTTTTTTCTATAATTTCTTATTTGTTATTTTTCTTAGGCGACAACAACGCTACTTTTCAACTTTTATTAACCGCACGCCACTGCTATCTATCATAGATAAATATTTTATTCAGAATAGCTGCTTATATTCAGAGAAATAATGTTTTTCTCCCAGATTTTATACAAAAAAAAAATTAATTAAAGAAATTCTCTACAATAATCCTAAGGCAATTTTTTTGATAATCTCGGAAATTTAATTTCCTTAACAATACAGTTATAATAACTAATTTTTAAAATAGTTCAGTAGCCACTTGGTATCTCCCGTCCTTCTATAACTTGCTTAACTTTTATTAGTATCTGGTGTTGCTTCTGTCTCTCTCTTGAATGACTCAAAAATAATTTGTAACTTTTTCAACCTAAAAATGTAAGATTCTTTATGTATCATTTTATCAACTACGAAGATTTAATGGTTGTGCCCGAAACTATGCTGATAGTTTTAACCAAAAAAAGATTAATTTTATTTTACTATTAACATATGCATTTTAACCTTCATCGGTCCGTGGGCGTATATTAGACGCCAGGCTATTTCAATCTCACAGGTTCAAAGGCGCGTATAATACGCCAATAAATGCCGTATCTACTTTAAAGACATCTTTATGTATTTTAAAACCCAAACAACATATTATTACGTGACTAAATGTTTAAAAAATAAGGATGTATTTATATTAGTCATTACAGCACGTCATTCTTATTTATTGAGTTGATTAGAGAATGTTGATTCAACAATTTTTATTTTTATATCGTACAGTATGCTTACGATAGTATTTTTAAGCCTTTTAACATTTTTCAGTTTATGCTATACAAAACTTATTGGTGTTATGTTTTTTTCTGCGTACTGTCTAATAAAAATGGCAAAAGACAACAATTACGAATAGAGTGAAAATATTTTCACCTTCAGTGTTACTGAGAGCGATCTTAGTATGAAACATTTAAATTTAATTATTAAGTATATTTATTCACCAAAAAAATTGTACAAAGAAATAAAATTATTAATAATAAGAAAATTACACGAGTACAATATGTATTTTTGATATATAAAATAAATAATTAACTCATATATTCAAACACAAAATTCATTAAAACGTCGCAATTACACCCACTCTTTATACGACAACGTAATAACATCCATTTAGATACCATACATAGACAATATGGTAAGCAATCCTTTAGCTACAATAAGGGTAATTTATATAATTGCCTTCCAGATGAAACTTTAAAAAAAAGTCTTGGTATATTAAAAATAAATTCTTCTTCCTGTAATTAACTGAACAAAATAATTAAAATGTTTAAAATTCTAATGCATCTACTAAGGTAATCATTCTAGTTAAGTAAGTGAAAATCTGATTTTCTTTTTTCTACAATAGAATTTTAAAAAAACACACACAAAAATCTGGATATCATTTAATCTGCGACTATCGACATATAAATATAAAAGACCGCGTTTCGGGTTAAAATAATAAATTCTTGTTCGGGAGATTGAACGTCATTGTTCAAAACCCCCACAAAAAACGCAAACATATGTTGTGTGTTGTAATCGCCAAATACCTTGTGGAAGAAAGGCATCTTCACTAGTATTTACTGCGCGTGATAATAAACCCGTACTTCACATATGTGATACTGTTTTCTAAAGAATCATACTTTCAAATGATTTATAAGGAAATAATTTTTTTTTATTGATTAGGTGTCAACTTGAGTTACTCTTGTGATTAAAGTAGCAACATAAAATTTTACATTTAACAAAATGGAGTATTTAAGATAAATAATTAAGAAATTATCATCTATTGAAATTGTTCATTTGAAAAGTAACTTCTTGTCCATGTGTTATTAGATCTATTTTATCTAAATTTAGAAATGATTTATAATTTTTTATGTCGTGTAAAATGTATCTTATCACTTCGAATGTATTGTGCTGTGGTCACCCTCATAGACCTAACTGACAAGTCAACTGACAGAGGGTGAACAAAAATTGTATGTATGTACTTTAAAATAGGAAAAAGCTTATCCAATATTAGCTAGAAAACACATCGCTATTGATATATTTGATCGTTTGAATACTTTTGATATTATTTTTAATTTTTAGAACGTATTGATGCTCGAAAATAATTTATTAACTAGAGAGAAATTTTGTTCGATCTACACACTTGATTACGTAAATTAAAAGTTAATGTTAAAAAGTTTTTTATTTAAATAAATGTGTTTTTGTTAAAAGTAGTGTCAACAACCTACCCATGTATTTTATGATGGTTCTATTGAAAGGTTATTAACTATTTTAAATGAGTCTAATTGCATTATTTGATGGGTTTTTGTGAAAGTACATTACTAATTTAAAACCTCAGATTATGATACGGAACTAATATTTATTCAGTTTGTTTTTACGTTATTTTTAACGTGTTTCATAAATCGTTTTCATTGCGACAATATTTTTTCCATTCGCAATACGTTTCACATAATGCAGAGTTACATGTACAGTGGATTATTATGTATTACATGCCCATATATACTGGTACGTGTGCATACATATTAATGTGCGTTTAAACGGAACATAATGTAGAAATTCCATAATTCCGTGCTCAAATTGAAGTCCGCCTAAGTGGCAATTGTCGCGTGTGAAATATCATGAATAGACCATTATTTAATCAGAGAAGCAACGACGTTTCAAGAATTCGCTTGATTTAGAAGTGACACCTGAAAATAATACTTTAGCATAATGTAACCTACTATAGTTTTAAAATATTCCAAGTCTATTTAAAGGTTCCTTCCGTTAGACTGTAACATCCGAATCGTCCAAAAGAAAACAATTCGAAGATTGGAATAGTTTAGCAGATCACAAAATTTCTCGTTTTCTGGAGTGTTCCTCGAAAAAAAAAATTCTTCAAAATAAATCGGAATGATTAAATTGGTGGATGGTGATTTATTTAAAAAATTAATCAGTATTTTTTTTCTATGACAATAACAGAATTTGGAATTACCAAAAAAATAATATTCAAACCAAAGAACTTCATTGGAACATCCTTTCCGTATCATTCATTTTCTCTTCCACGTGGGCAATTACAGTTAATATCTTCTTTTTTTTTCAATATGTTAAAAAACTGATTACAAACGCCCTCTGAATATTTAAGAGATAAATATTGGGATGGATTTGCACGGACAAGAAATTTGATGTAAAAAGTATTCAATTATTTATATTTATGGTTTATCTATTTTCTTAATGGAATACCTACAACATCTAAAATCTGGTAAAGTTTGAATTTATAAAACATGGTTGAAAGAAAACAACAAATTTTCTGGTTTATTTTACTCATATATGCCAAAAATAATGACATTGAGACAATAGATAGAAATATTTAATAGAACTGCATACAAATATACCGTTATTTTGCCCAACCAGAAAAAAAACAATTGACATTGATTCAATACATGAGAAAAGTAATAATAATAATGTTATTTGTTTCGAGAAAAAATTATGATTGGGATCTATTATTAACAATACGACAAATAATTAGGTGTAACTTAAAACTATAGATAGTGTACTTTTCTACAATTGATTTGTAACGTTTTATCCTTTTTAATCGAATTATCCTAAAACTAGCTTCATTTGCGATCATTTTCGATATCGCCATGAATGTTCCATGACAATTCGGAACAGTGATAAATCGGTAGACTATTTAAAAGTGATATAGTCATTTAAAGTATGAAAAAAACTAGTCTAAAGAACTAATCCATAACCTAGTTTTTTTTTTAAATTACTCATGACTCTTTATATCACTTTTAAAAAGTGTGTCAAATTGTCCGGCTACCGTTTTGATAATGAAATTTAATTATTTGAATACAATATCAATTGCTTTTCCATCGAATCATCTTATCGCAACAACACATAATAACCAATTGTGTTAAGTTGCTGTACTGGATGGTTAAAATGAAACATTAATTTTGTCAATTTTTCCCTAAATGCTTATATTACAAATTACGAACACAATCAATACCTTTGGCGATGAAGGGCCAAGGACTTTATCTGGCGGATACAAAGTCACATTTCTCGGTGAGAGTTGACTGAGTACCCTATTGAGCTTCATTAATGTGGAAAGGCTGGAATCAGCTCATTAAGGTGATTATGGCAAGTTTCTAAAATATTCTAGCCAGCATCTTCTTTTATTCTACTCACACCAACTCATTCCTCAATTAATTTGACTTTAAATATTAGGTAGAGCAAGCATTATCTGCTTTATTGCCATATTCGATAAGCATATTAATTTAAGAGTTCTGGACACTTATAACAAAGATGCAAAAATACTGTTTTTATTATCTTTCACATGAAATAAGACATCTTCGTGAAATACCATGGTATTAAAAAAACTATATATATATATATATACATACATTTGTAAATTGTATTCTTTAAGGTTAATAAAGTAATTTATTTATGTTTAAAAAAAACGTTTTAAAATTACGACAATAAAAAAATCTTATTTACCTGCTATATATAAAATTCAATTTATCCACAAATACGGTATAAAAAACGACGAGCTCATAAAAATAATTTCATAGAGACTAAAAATGTCAAAGATTCCACAAAACTTTTTATTTTAAACCACCATAGTTTTTAAACAACAAAAATCTGTAAAAACGTTCCAACGGGCGCGCGTCTTCTTTACTTCGATCGGACGTCGCTGTCAGAGCGGTCGAAGCGGGCGCCTGTCGGCGGCGGCTTCACGAGCGTGACTGGCGGGCGAGCGTCGTGGCGCCCAGTGCTTCTGCGTCGGTGGGCGGAGTGGTACATGAACACGACTCAAACAACGTCGACTCAAACAGTAGAAATAAAGAAAATAGTTAACTCACTTAATATTTATTTATTTTGGTGGTTAGAATCGAAACAATCAATAAAAGTGGTCGCCTCATTACCAATTTCTTAACATCTTTACGAATTAACAAAATCTTTTGAATTTGTACGTAATCACGATATTTCCCTTACGGCCGTTTTTTTTTTAATTTTCGATTGACCAATCCGATTCACCGATCAGCTTTATTAAGAAACGCTCTTTTCGCCTTTTCCAAGCATTTTTTTATCATTCATCATCATTCATGGACAATAAAATGACACAAATGTAAAACTTTCAATGTTAACATCGATGAGTTAATATGTTTTTTTTTTTATGAATACACATCATTTGTTTCAAATACTGCAATACATGAAGCAATATTTAATATTTTGAAAATGTACGTCTTAAAATGTGTTGAAAAATAAAGTGTAAACTTGACTTTTGCTAATGGCGCGAAAGTACATTGGTTTCGTAAATTTGACATTTTCCCCTGTGAATAACGAGTAAACGAGCCAAAACGTAGCTTTTAATGAGTAGAATTAGTTGGGTTCTATTCAATTTTATTTAAAACATAAGAAAAACATGTTTTTGGTATTCGAAAACGATTAAATAAATCTTTGTCATTCAATATTTTTGGATCGCGAACCAAATGACGTAAGACATTGCACTGAAATTTGTTCATTCTATTGACACTTTTTTATGACTACTCATCTGTTAAGGAGAGAATAATAATAATAATAATGTTTAATTATTTTTTTATAACAAAATAACTTCCATTCCCTGACTTGACCGAGAGTTGCGTTGGGAAGAGCGTAGTTTTTCATTTGAGCAGTATTGAGGCAAAATCTCGGCTCAACAGCTCCTCAGTAGGATTGGGAAGAACGGCCGTTAGAGTTATCTACAATAGAACACGTTTCATCCTAAAATAATGTAATAGACATTTAATGTGAACAAGAAATGGGTTACTTAAATTACTATTTTCCGTTGAAACACATCTGTGGGAAATTAATTTGAACTAATTATGCCTTAGGAGGTACAACGCATAACGTTTTATTTGCATCGTTTTATCATAGCAACGTGGTTATATTTTGGTATCGCCATTTCACGTTTTGAATGCAGGCCATTCTAATGAACTGATTATTTTTTTATTAGCATTTTATGAACAGGCACTTTGTTCTCGTGAAGAGTATGTAACTTGTATCAATGTATTTTATTTCTGCATACTGTATAAAAATATACATTTTATTAATTCAGTTCCTAAATAAGTTAGTTTTGTTTTCTCGTACTTTTGACATTTGTGGAGAAAATGCTTTTATATAAAGGAACATATTCTTATTGAATTTTATCTGTTTTTTATCGGATCATATTTAAAATATCTTTCAGGCACTATTTGACTTTTTACATGTCAAATAAATTGGCCTTGGAAAAGTTTCAAGGAAAATGTGGTTCTTAGTATCAGTCAATTCGATTGTTTTAATGCAGATCTAGGTCGGAGAAGGAGTATTTTCTATGAAAAGTAATTTTTTTAAACATATTGTTATTATTATGTAACTTTTAATGAAAACATGAAGTATTGATTAAAGGTGGGTAACTTCATTTTTCAACAAATTGTCCTTTATTATTTTAGCCTTATTACCTGTTTGATTAACTCACAAATTAATTTATATAGTTTAAAAAACTGGTTTCAAATTCATCAAGTCAATAGTTGTACGAAGTAGAAAATAAGCATTAATTATTAAAAAGTAAACAAATGATTGAATATTCAATTATTGGAATAACTTATTGAAGCTTATGAACCTCATTGTAATATTTAAACATTGAAAATAATTTTAACATATCTCAAATAAAATACGGAACAGAAAAGGTAACGATCACATCTGGGAATCGAACCCGAGTCCTCTGCCTAGCCGGGACTAGCACTGTAACCACTGAGCTAATGAGACCTTATTTTTTCCGTCATTTTTAAGATTAGATCTGATTAAAGAATTACCAATATAAGATATGAACACTGTTTACATTCATGGTACTTCAATTAATTTATTATAACTATGTTCGTGATTCCGAGGCGCCACTGTTTGATCCTGAAAACAAATGAATAAGTCGACAGATATGACTTTAATCTATTCCACTGGGTAGATGTACCAGTAATCTACGACCACTGGCGAAAATATTCTCATTTATGAATTAAACTGGATTTTCCTTGTTACATATTTGATATTTGGCGAAACAACTACCCTTGGTAATCAAACACCCCGCCAATTCCCCCGCCCAAATCATCGCAAATTGAATTAAAAGTTTAAATGAATGTCAAGACAAGTTTTACCCCAGGGAGACAGAGAGGTAGGAGTGGTTGGGGGTTGTGATGAGTTAATTCCACTTCACCTCTGTACTACTCCTCCAATTTACTTCTTACTGAAATTCGTAGTTCCTACCCACATAATAAAAATAAAAATAATATTTAGATGATTTGTATAGTGCTGTTTTTGTGAAAAATCACCTAAAAGTTACTTGAAAATGGAAAGTACCTTGATAAGGTATAATGCAGTGTTTCTCAAATATGTTTTCAGGTTTTCACGGCCAAAAGTATTTTCTTGACTAGTTTCTGGGATAATATAAAGTGTTGCGCTTCTTCCTCCTTTAGCCAATGTTTCGTTACACTGTCCACCATTATGAAAAATATGTAGATTGTGGTGTAGTGTGTATTTATGTAGAAGTGATACTGTGTTGCCCACGTTAACCCTCTAGAGACGGTATTTCTATACAATAAATAAATATTTTTTCAGTATTAATACTTAATGTGGTTTTCGGCTTGGCGTTTTGTATAGCCTTCAAGTACCGGATAACTATTAAGTCTAGCTCCAACCTTCCGGATAATATAAATAGGGTTTTGTGTATTTCAATTGCTTCCGTAATTAGATGCGCTCGATACGATTTGGGTCGTCCCAGTACTTCAGGAACAAATCCCAAGTACTGGCCGGTCTCAATTAAGTGCTCGGCAATTTCCGATTTGTCTGGATGGCTGGGTTTGCACGTTCGCAAGTGTTTTGAGATCCCTTTGGAGATGATCCGTTATATCCGATCTACACACACCTTGTCACATCTCGAGCAGATGAGTTTATAAACTCCACCTGTCTCGAGAGAAAACTTGATTTTTGCAGACCTCAGAAGGTTATGGATTTTAGTCGTTGTTCCGAAGTCAGTCTTCTCAAACTTATTTTGTGCTATGCCACTCTTCAACGCTTCCCTCTAAAACTCCATGCCCCCCTCTCCAAAGGTTTTTTTAGCAACGAACGGAAAAAGCGCCGTAGAGAGAAAAAGTATCTTTATAGTAAAATTTGCGTTTTTTTCAAATTGATGATCACCAAGCGTTTAATTAACCACAAAAATTAAATGATAGGAATAGTCGTAGAAGTCCAAAAATATAAGAATAAACTATAACGCGTCGTGTTAAAATTTTTCTCGGTACTGAAATATAAAAAAAGAACCATTAATGATATTTAAAATATGTAAATATATTAATACTTAATTTGCGCAATATCCCCAAAATATTAAAATATTATCCTGTTAGGGCATGGGCACCACTTTGAGAAATACTGGTGCAGAGATTTGTTACCTCTTGACTTTGAGTCCACCTATCGTCTCTACCATCAAATATGAATTCTTCCACAAGTGGCCAGGTGGGCGTCTTTTTTTTCTCGCTTATACATGAAGATTGAAAATCTTAACCGACCAGACGTTGAATGTTTTCCGCTAAATTTCCAAAAAAAAAAAATCAAGACAAAAAAAAAACTTGAGATGGACTCTCTCTCTACTCTTTGTCTTAGTGTGATGGCCCGCCCTTCCTTCGTTTATGATTTAATTTAGCAATAGACTTCTGTTCGCGCCACCCATTTGAGGTGACTCCTCTACTGCTGCCTTTAATTTTCCTAAGTAATGTGATCGGAAAACCCTTTGTTCTTTTCCTTTCAATTTAAGTTTTTTCTCCTCCTTGGCCAGCGCGTGAAGCCTAGCCCTATGCTAAAATCCGAGTGTTACCGATTTAATACATGATTTTCACGGGATTTTCTCACAGGGATGATTCAGTTTCCTAAGATTTTCCGAGTCTACGTTGTGGTTGATTTTTTTTCAGACTATTGGAAAAACAAGGTCTTATTTTGAGGTAAACTAAATTCTTTGTAGCGCAGATAGACTCTAGCATACCATTGACAGATTTATATTCCTAGCAAGTCTATCTTAGACTTTGATGTTCTAAACTCTCTATGTATCCTAGTATGTAATCTACGTTAATTTTCTTTTTTTTTTTACAGTAACTCCACACAGGAGACCAAGGAGGAAATAATTTCCCTCAAGGCCTATATCATCTTTGGGGATGCTGTGTGGAGGGTCTTTTAGAGGATAGGAAGGAGTGAACTTGGGTCTTGAAGAGACCCATGTTATAGGATGGAGGAAACACAGAGGCCGGCAGATCATTCCACAGCCGAGCTGTTGAACACAAGAACGAGTCGTAGAAGCGACCCGTTCTCATGTGACAAATGTCAACCGTGTGTGCAAATGTTGGGCGCGCGTTTGGCGTGTTTCCCGACTATGCACCGGTGCCGAAGGGATTAATGACGCTAGTTCCTCGAGCATCTTCCATTAAAATACCGGTAGAACAAGGACAGCATTCCCACCCGACGTCTGTGCTCCAAAGATTGCAACCCATTTGTTAAGATAGGCGAATCTATCAAACGGACCGCCCGTTTCTGCACAGAGTCAAGGTTTTTTTTCAGATATTTTGGGACTCCCGACCAGAAGTGGCTGCCAAATTCTACAATGGGGCGCACTTGCGATTTGTACAGGGTCAGCAGTTGTGTACTATTAAAGTATCTGCGGGCTCTGTACAATACGCCCAGCTTCTGAGAGGCTAACTTTACTCGGGTTTCGATGGAGCCCCCATACCTGAGCTGGTCACTTAAGGTTACACCAAGCATATCAATGGAGGGCTTGTTGGGAAGATTGCTTCCATTAAAGGAGACTAGATTGTCATTTCGATCCCTTTTAGACGTAATCAGACATGATTGGGTGTTTGAAACATTAAATTCGACTAGGTTATTCTTATCCCAAGAGGAGACCCTCTCAAGGTAACCGTCCATTCTCTGTTTCAAAGCCCTCCGAGCCGTTGGAGTTTGTGTGCCCTTTGGGGGCTTGTCAAACAAAAAGCAATCATGGACTGTACTGTCATCCGCGTAACAATGGATTGGTGCACATTTCAAGAGGTCATTGATGTGTAACAAAAATAATGTCGCAGATAGAACCGATCCTTGTGGGACGCCAACATTTATTGAATGCGAGGAAGAGATGAAACCATCAGCAACCGTCTGAATCGATCTCTCCCTCAAAAAGTCGGCAATCCACGTACACAAGTAAACGGGAAGTCCGTAAGAAGGCAGTATGTTGACAAGTTCTTGATGCCAAACTCGGTCAAAGGCCTTATAAATGTCCAGTGAGACCGTTTGAATCTCACCATAATATTCCAGGCACCGTCCCCAAACATGCGTCACATACGCGAGAAGATCACCGCACGAGCGGTTCCGCCGGAATCCGTACTGGCGGTCGTTAATGATTTTGTTCTACTCGAGGTATGTAAGCAGTTTGTCGTTGATCACACGTTCCATCACCTTGGACAGAACTGATGTGATCGCTATGGGGCGGTAGTTGGCCGGGTTGGAGCGGTCACTTTTCTTAGGTATAGGATGAATGACTGTTTTTTTTTCCAACCAGAGGGCACAGAGCCACATTTCAGGGACATTTTAAAGAGCTTTGTTAAAACTGGAGCGATTTTTGCACCACACCTCTGCAATACCAGGGCAGGTATTCCGTCAGGCCCACTAGCTTTATTAAAATCGAGTCCCCGTAAGACAAGGAGTACATCCCGATGTCGTATCCTCAGCTTTTTCATATAGAAGCCGCAGTGAGGAACCGACGGCGGGATGGCACCCCGGTCATCGAGGGCCGAGTTTTCTGCAAACATTTTCCCTAAAAGGTTTGCCTTTTCAGTAGCAGTGTTTGCTAGTGAACCGTCAGTTCTGGTAAGAGGCGGCAGACTGGATTTGCAGAAATTGCAACCTATGGAGCCCGCTAGCGACCAGAACGCCCTGCTGCCATGTGGGCAGGCAGCTAGCTTTTTACTGATCTGCAGGTTGTGCTCAAATTTTGACCTATTGATGATTCTATTACTGTCCTTTGCAAATTTGTTACATGCTGATCTGTTTTCTGACGTTCGAGATGTGTTGTAGGCTCGGTAAGCCGCGTTTTTTCGTCGACCTACTTCGGAGCATTGTCGACTGAACCACGGCTTTGAACCTACATCAGTTTCTTTAATGGTTGATTGAATGAAGCCATTCATCGCAGATGTGATGACTTCACCAATTTCCTGGGCACATCTGGACGGATTCGAAGTCTGAAAACAGATAGCTGACCATGGGAAAGCATTAAAATACGCCCGCAGACCGAACCAATCTGCTGACCTATAGTGCCACATTTTTCTCTTCAGCCTCTCAATTGGGGGTCTGAAGTTAATAGGGATTGATGACGTCACCAGGCAATGGACGGACGATCCTTAAGGCGCTGCGACAACAATCCCATAACCACATGGCTCGGTAGTTAAAAATAGGTTGGAACGGTGAGTTTGGACATCAGGAACCCTCGTAGGCTTCTGAACCAGTTTGGAGCAACCCATGGCAAAGGGCAAAAAATTCCGCATGTCTGCCAGCCAAGTTTGTTGAACATGAGAACTTCAACCACGGTCCATTATGAACATTGAAGTCCCCCAGAACAACAAACTCGACCGAACGATAGCGGGGTAAGAGGTCATCAATAGTTTCGCTCAAATGTTTAAATAGATCGGATGAGTCTGATTCGCTGAGGTTTGGCGAGCGGTATAAACACGCATAAAATCTTACCGTACTGGCAAGACTGACGCGCACCCACAATACATCAAATTTGGAATTTTCCAGACTCAACAGTCGCACACAGTTGACGTCAGCTCGGCTATACAAACAAACACCTCCTTTTGGTCTGAACATGCCTACGAGGGTGAAGCCCGGGCAGTCCAGATAGGAGGCGTCAGGAGGCTCAGCTATCTGCGTTTCGGAGAGGAATAAAAGGTTTGGGCGTTGGGATTGGAGGTGATGGTGGACAGAATTAAAATTTTTGTGCAGGCCTCGAATGTTGGTAAAATTTACCAACATTTTTGGCTGCACCGGGGACGCCTACTACTCGCCGTTGTAATGATATTATTATTGTTTAAGTTTTGTGATTGCATGTTTTGCAATTATTGTTGGGGATTTTATAAGAAAAGGAAAGCAAAGGAAGGATTAGATATAAAGGGTGGGTAGGAAGCTGGGGGTTGGGGTATCCAGGACTGACGGAGGTATGAATCTATCCCACCCACTGCGCTGCAAGGCTATGGTTGGGAGAATCTGGCTGGGAAGGGCTCCCAATGCGCCCCAAATGCTACTGCTGGGTCCCCTCCGGTCACGAATCGGCACAACAGCAGCGGCGGGGTTTTTCACTCGCTGGTGGGGCAGCCCACCCTCAGTCGTGAGCCTGAGGGTCGGGCCCCTGTACTATCGAGCGGCCTGTACAACGGTAGCCAGTTGTAAAGGGTCTCCCTCAACCATTCTCTCCCGATCTGACCCCCCACGCAGTAGGTGGGCCAACGCATCTGCAGCCAAGACCTGGACAAACCTTACCCCATGAATCCGGGCACCCCTGCTAAGTCACCAAACGTAGAGAACTACTTGGGGTGATCTATGGGAGAGTTGTTGGTCATCCAAAAAAATGCTTCCAGGGGCGGCGGTACCCATACCCGCCTCCCAAAGATAAAGGCATATTCTATAGGTTCACTACAATTTTCATAACTTTGCCCCAACTTTTCTATTTTAACCTATCGTGAGCTTTAAAGGGAAGACTTAGCTTCTGGGATATATAAATTACACTATTCCTGATCTATTTAATACGACGTGTTTACATTTTCAATTTAGGTATACATAATTAGAATGATCATAGTATTATCGCCTTTCTTCATCATACTAAGTGTTATTCTACATGGATTTTTCATAGTTAAAAGGTACAGTTTTTGGCGCCATCTCCAGCCTCTCCTAAATTTAGGAAAATTACATGATTTGGTTTTAGTTTTCTCAGCTTTTTGTTATGATAAGTGGTCGAATTCGGTATGTTTTCAAGGAATTCAGCTCCAGATCTACCCCTAATGTACTTGGGTGACCACGTTTCCAGTTGGTAACCCCCTCCTCACAGACATACAGACTGAAGAGCTGGTATACGGAACCTCTTCAATTCAGTTCGTGCCTTGTTCTGATTCATCCTCTATACCGCGACGGAAAAGGGCACCACCCTTCCTCGTGGATCTAACATCCTCCGAATTCCCGCTCTCCAGACAAGCTACATTAAAAAGGGATTAAACCGGTTTCGTCCCCTCGTCAAAAAACATTAGATACTTGCGATTTTTGCGAAGTCCGGGTTGAAAAACCGCCCCCCGCATGAAGAGTTCAGAAACAATCATACTTACATTCTCAGTAAATATCTCTGTCCAATCGATAGTACATATCATATATACTCGTATATGTAAACAATGTGAGTTTTTTATAATCCACAATACTCCAGTTTTCCCGGAAAATCTGGATCTGAAATCTCCAACACAGGTCGTGAATCTGATCCAGATATTCAGAAATCTTATATACCAGTATACATGAAGACGATAATACTATACACATTATAGATTACGGTTGTTTGTTTGGTAAACAGATTTATTTAATGAGGCCCTGAAAATTACCTCATGTAGTTTGAATTTAACTCTAAATTGGCTCTTTTTGGGGAAAAAGATTGGACTCCGAAAACGTCCAAAACTTGTGAAAGGCCTGAACCTTGAAAAACGTAAATCGAAGAAAAGATTAATTTTATAACATAACTCAGGAACGATTTCGTTAACGAATGATTTTAATTTTTTTTTGATATTTTTATTATTGTTGGTTTTGTTTGTTCTTTTGAACTCATCAATATGTTCGAAGGAATGTGGAGCGTCTTTAAGGTGATTTTTCCATAAAACGGCGCTATAGAAAGAGCTAAAGTACATAACTACAACACGTCGTCTATAAGGCAGGCAGTTTGTCTTAAAGACAATAGTTATTTTTCAATTAATGTCGACAATTGCAAGAGTACATTTTTTTGTTAAAATGTACTGAAATTCGATTATATATGTATATTTATACATTTCGATAAAAAGGAGGGGGGGGGTGATTTGGAACGTTGCCCTTATTTAATATAGTCAATGATGTAGGTCATTGAGATATGCGTTTGTTTACGTCTAATGTTAGCGAACTCCATTAAGTTGTGTAACGAATTGGTTACCTAATCTGACCTATCTCGAGGAATTATTTACGACAATGAACTAGGTTGACCTAGTTTCATAGAACGTATGTGGATGATGATTAATTCGGTTTATTTAGAATGATAACGACTTTTGAATTAATAAAAATCGTTTGGAATGTTAATAATTAGTAACGTTAATTTTGACTTTAGATGTTAGGTGGAGAAAAATATACATAGGTATAATTGATGCGTTTATAGATACATATGTATTGAACACTTCGTAACCATATTTATAAATAGATGATACCAATAAAAAATATTTCTAGATGTATTAAGCATTACATATAGTATATACTCGTATGTATATATATATACAAGTATATACGTATTTGTACGTAAATAGAAATAGAATTTATGTCTCCATGCTTCCTGGGGTATCTGAAAACTTAGGTTATGAAAATTGATTGACTTACCGAATTCGACCGTTTACATAATTCCTAGACGGTTAAACACGCCATTATGGGATCGAGATTTATTCAATTTTCCTGCCTAGTCTAGGTATTCCTCCAAAAATTCCAAATTCCAAACTCCAAAAATCGTAACCTATTATTATTTTTATTGAATTCCTTTTTTATATGCACTTCGTCGTTTGGAACAAAATGGACTTTATCAATTAAATTCCAACGGAGTTATTTAAATTTAAATATTTTCCGTTGTATATAATTTTGTCTAATTTTTCTTCTAAACGGGTTTCAAAATCAAAGACATTAGTTATTTTTCTTGACTTATTAATATTAAAAATATTATTAAGTTTTGCGTTAAATCTCCTGTAATATAATCAATTAATTATCCCTACAGTATATTAATTAATTCCGTAAACCAAACACGCTGGGTAATATTCTAAGAACGTTATCAATTAAAAAAAAAAAAATTAAACTCACTCTAGTTATTAAAACTGAATTATATAAAACTTTTAAAGATACGAACTCAGATGCTTTAGATTTCCACAGTTTTTTTATTTATTGAGAATTTTAAATTAATTATATTTTTATTAAATTTAAGATCGAACCCTATTTACTAAAATTTTAATTGAGCAAACGATTATTGATTTTACATAAAACTCTTAGCGAATTTAGTCCAAAAACGAAATACGAATTAAATAACGTTTTATTTAGATATTATAATTCTATTCATAGCACCATTTTAATTAATTCACTGAAGCAACTTTTAAGATCTTTAAACTAATTTAAGTATTATTAAGTTTAGAAAATTTCAAATTTACTAATCTATTATTAAATTAGACCAGCAACCCTTTACGAAAATATAATTGAATAGATTATTATTAACTTAAACACAAGACTCTTTATTTATTATATACGAGGTGTGTTCAAAGGAAGGGTGAATTTTGAATTTTCGCCGGCTGTGTACATTCGATTATCAATTTTTTTTTTGTTATGTTGGTACACATATGTTTATCATATGCTAGCATTATCAACCATTTTGGATCAATGGTTTGTTTTTGACAATTGGAAAGGTTAGTCACGTTTTGTTTTTTCTTCGATTTTTTACTAAAAAAAATGCTGATAAGGACATAGAAAACACAGCAAACCTAAAATTTCACTTTAATGGGACTGATGATGGCCCAGGAAACGGCTATCAAGTTCCGACCAAAACTAGGAAATTCCTCCATGGGATTAACAATTATTAACAATTTTTTTCTAAAAAGAATATTTTTTTTTGAAGAAATGCTAATGAGGACATAGAAAATAAAGCGAATCTAAAATTTCACTACAATCGGCCTGATGATGCCTCAGAAAACGAACCTAAATAAAAAATCGAAGAACACCCAAAAACGTGACTAACCTTTCCAGTTGTCAAAAATACACCACTGATCCAAAATGGCTGATAATGCTAACATATGATAAACATATCTGTACCAACATAAAAAAATCGATAGTCGAATGCACACAGCCCGCGACAATTCAAAATTCACCTTTTCTTTTGAACACACCTCGTATATTAACCACTTTATTTATTATTACACTTCAATTTTTATTTTTTATAGAACGTTAGATTAATTAAAATTTTATTAGATTTCAAACCGACAATTTTTAATTATTACACTCGGGATTTTTCTTTAATGAAAATTCTCTAAGTGTGGGAAAACAGTTACTTTTGATAATCCTCGCGCGCAATCAAACTCTTTCTCCTCGTATAATTCCCAGCGAACTTCCGTCATTAAATATTAATAAACTTTTTTAAGTATTATTAATTTTAGAAATTTTCAAATTTACTAAACGATTATTTAATTAGATCGACAACAATTTAAGAAAATTTTAATAAAATAAACTATTATCAATCTTTAAATCAACCACTTTTTTCACAATTTCAATTAATTCACTTTGGCACACTTTTTTAAGAAAATTAAATTAAGTAGACTATTATTAACTTTAATACAGAACACTCTGGTTAACTGCAAGATTCAAATCAAGATGAAATTTCAGTCCAAAATTTTAGAAAGTCCGAAATTTACTTTTGGTACCCGTCCGCGCCCGACCAACTTCTTCTCGTATCCACTAATTCCCGGCGAACTTCCGAATTATGACCAAACACCAGTTCTTATACCTCGACTAATGATCAAAATTTCATAACTACTTTTCATACTTATATAACAGTATGCCCCTTAAGAACTCGTAAGTTCATATCCAAGTAACACTAATTTTGTTTGTAATCTTTCATTCACTTGTCAATACAAACAATCATATTTTTGGTTGCCGCTCCATCGAAACTGCTCTAAATTTTACTGATAGGACCGTACTCGGAAGTCATATCTAAATCCCCTCTTAGGGGGTTCTCCTGATCTTTGTTCAAAATGGGAAATTCAGACTCATGTTTTTTTTCTGAAAATATTATCTATTGCTATTTTTTTGTCATCCATGACCTCAGATATCTCGTAAATATAGTAATTATATTCCTATTTAAATGTATTTATAGACGCGCATTCTTAATTTTCCTCAACTTCATAAATTTTCTTCGGCCTTGATCATGACTTTATATGCAATATATTTTTATAGTGCATTTCCGATGGTAACACGTTTTTTCTGATCTAACATCTGATTAATCGATTTGACGCATCTTTTACGTGCAATTCTTAATTAATTATAATATTGACGTAGGCGCATTGCAATTATTATTCAATAATACCCTAAGAGTTAATAAATATACCTTTTCGGAATGATGTTTCAAAGTATTGCATTACATCCCTCTGGTCTACCTGCACTACCCCTTCACACGTACTTTCGTCGTTCATATACTGTCATCCCGATCAATTGATACCACCCTTAACTGATTTTTCATCACCTTTTATATATATATTTTTCTATAACTTCTCGGATGTTTCATTTTTGAATTCCTTAATTCAGCACCGGAAAAAAGTACGTGGACTCTATATTTGGTTAAACCCCAAATTTTCATCTCCCTCTCACTAAAAATCGAATTAATTTATTCTTTATGATGGGTAACAACAATTATTTTTATAAAAACCTGCAATAAATGAAAGTTTATTAAAAACCGATTAGTTTTTATGATTTTTCATAAAGTCAACATCACCTATCTTCACGTGTTAATTTAATTGCTCCTAATTACGCTTAAATATCCAAGTTCCATGTTAGTTTCTACACTTACTCATGTACTATATTCCCTTATGTCAATAGGGGGTATCGGAAACCCCGAAGGCTTGATGAAATGGTCGAACCATTCGCAATCTAGTAGTCCATATATCTCAACATAGCTAATGAATTCCTTCAATTTAATTTTTATAATTGATCGGTATGTCGTTCGTCTACATCTTTTTATTCTCTGATGCTCAGAATTATCTCAATCAACACCTTCTTTCACCTATAAACGATCTAGTTTTACCTCATTGTGAATATCTACGTTTCTGAAATTATAAAATTGCTCTTCAATTATGCATCCGTTCCTCCCGATTCATCTCTTAGTTTTGCGGAAATTTTCATACTGTATAATCCTTGTTTCTTCCTTTTTTCATCTGTCGAAACTATTGAACTTTCCAATATTTTATCAAATTCATCGTTTTTCGCATGGGCTTTACACGACGCGTCTTTCTGTCAAAAATCTGATTCACACCCACTCTTTCCCCGCCCAAGATCTATTATCACCTTCCAGTTTTTTTATTTGTAATCAAGATTTTGTGTATTATATTTATATCTGCTCTCACTATCGATGGTTCTTGATCCCCCCCAGATCCTGGCCTTGGGACTTTTGTTATGATTACAGTTTATGACCCTCTCCTCCGATTGCCCTCTAAAATTTGTTTATAATTTCGGTCGACGAACTCACCCCTATCGTGTGACCCTTTTTTGTAATAAATTATCTCACATTTCTTTGTTCTGTCACCACTACCCGTTGTTTACATAAAACGTTCGTTCCATTGGTTATCTCGTCTTTCGGATCGATCCAATCACGTTAAATTAAATTATAATGAAAACGCCCCGTTTTTAACTGCCACCTATTGGGTTTGTGTTGAAACCCGTTCCTGAATTAAGCAACATTAAAATACAATCTACTGTAATCAAAAGCTTTACAAGCCGGCAGGTGTCGCCTGCTTTTGCTTTTCCAGCATGAAAGTTATGTATATAAAAAAAATATTTTCCAGGGTTTAGGGTAAGAAAATGGTGATGGTAAGACCATTACAAACTTTTCAGCAAAATCTTAAGAATATTATACGATACATTTTAATTTTAGTTTAGAATATGGATAACATTCTAACTGTTCTGCGCCAGTGGAATTGTGATATCCACATTGGATTATGTGAGGAGTTGGGATGCTGTGGGCTGTGGGAGATGCAAGGAGAAGATGGCAGTTGGAAAAAACATAGATCTTTACTCGCAAAACAGATTCAGCCTTTTATGACATATGAAGTTTCCATATTAGCTACCTGAATTAGAAAATTACCATTAGTAAATCATTGCAACTTTACCGGAGAAAGAAAACAATGTTTATTTTTTTAAACTAATATGACTTTATTTTTTTTTAGATAGATGCGTAATAATTGGATAAATTATTGTATTTTTATTTTATTACAAAATAATAAAAGTTGTGGTATTTTCTAGTGCTAATTAATGAAATAAAACAAATAAATAAATCGAAAATTCAGCTATGCTACCTAAATATAAATATTTTTTTCAGAATGAGAAAAAAATTATTTCAAATATGTTTTCTTATTTTTCTGTTGTTTTAACTACTTCTTTTACTTGATACGGTTTTTTGATATCTTATAATTATGAGATGGATATGATTTTTTTTAGAAATATGTTTTTAAAAATGCCCAAAAATATCGTTCATATCTAAATTTGTGAAAAAACAGATTTACAGATTTTACTAACTAAGATGACGATATATATTTTCCGTAGTGGAACAAGGTATTAAGATTATTCTTATATCTTTTTATCTTTTTGAAAGAATATCCGATTTCAAACCTGAAACCTAAAGATCTTACCGCTCTATCACGAAAGTAGTGGCAGTGTTTCCAGAACTAGATCGGAAAGATCGTAATATTTCATTCATATCTGAGAATCGAAATATTTTGTCCTTATTCTATTATTGGACGACGTGTATTACACTTTGTTTGAAGAGTTTTATCCACTATGTACTTATAAAACTCTTCAAACAACATGTCTTGAAATTGTTACATAGTTAGTGCCCAAGAAATGCAAAAAAAAGTCTTGTATTACGTTTGTAAAAGCGCTATTGGCGTTCAATAAATAAATATTGTACGTATCTGCAAAAAAATTAAATGGTGAATGATTATTATTAAAGAACCCAACATATTTGGTGTACATATATGCTCGAGAGGAGATCCCATGTCTGCCCTCCTCTTCAATATGGGAATTTCTAGTATTTATTCTTACTGGCTCCAGACGGTTGGGAGCAATAAGAACATACATATATTAATAATACCTGTCTTGTCTGGAAAAAGCTGGAGAATTCACCCACTTCATATAAGAAGATTGTACACGTCTCTCATAAGAAATCGGTTAGACTATGGTAGCATACTTTTTCATAACTCTTCAAAAGTAATGTTGAAATATTTTAGAACGAATGCGCTTTAAGCCATATCTCGTCATCGACAGGAAAATACCTCCCATGTCGTTGACTTTACCAAAATTAGTTAAATATTTATAAAATCAGATTATATTTTATTTGTAATTCAAGTTTTTTGGTTTTTATTAGTGATCATATATTCTTGCATCTAAAATAACAAGGCGTATTTAATATTTAAAAAACAAACTGAAACTCTCAAAAGTCAGTATTTAGTTCCTCCTGAAGAAATAACTTTTTTGATACATGGGAGGTCTGTTGTATTTTGGTGCTCTCGCAGCAGCCGGCAGCTTTTTATAAGCGCTCCAGTTTATCTGGGAAATATTGCTTAGTTCTTAATTTTTCCGGTGTTAAAATAGCGTAAAATAACCGTAATAATTTATAGGTTACATTTATAAAAATCATATAATTTTAGTGTGGCCGTTTCGGGCTTAAATCAAGTTTATAATAAAAAATCAAATAAAAACCCAATCATTTTAAGTTCAAATCTGTCATTTTGTTCTAAATTAACCCAAAAGCATCGGTCATCGTTCGCCACATGTGCTTGTTTAAAGACCTTTGCCTGTTAAAAGCCTAGGGAAGTGTCCAAAGTGAATGGTTGATTTACAATATTATTCTTTGAACTATGGTGATTGTAAACAATATCGTTTACGACCGGGCTGCACGACGCAAACTTAATAGTGAATGTGTTATTTTGGACCATTTAATAGCTGCAAAAAGATATCGTTGTATAACCTTGAACGTTGTACCACAACCGTAACCCATAAAATTAGATTTCGTGGCTGCCGAGAAAGGCGCAATAGGAAAAGACATTTGACGAGAAGATCTTCTGCTGTCACGGCGACCTGAGTTCTGACCTCCAGTCTACAGAGCAGATCCGGTGCATCATGCGGCCCACGGACGTGCCCGACCAGTCTGCTCGGCGACCTGCTGTGGTCCGACCCCGACAAGGACACCACCGGCTGGGGCGAGAAATGGACGACACGCTGGTGTGCTCTTTCCAGATCCTGAAGCCGGCCAACAAGCGCTACCTGGCGTAAGGGCAGTCCCGTCAGGCCGCCCAGGGGCGTCACCAATAAAGACAAAGAAGATTGGATATGGATATGGATCAGTTCCCCCGGCCCCCGTCCTCACCGCCGCCCAACTTCATATGACTCCTATCATTTTTATAAGCGTTTTGCAATATATCGTAAGGAATAAATACAGTTAGCATTTTTTTTCTCTCAATTTAACATGTATGAAAACTTAGATCAAGCCGTATTTAGTTTTGATAATTTAACTGCATCTCTTTATATGGTCTATAAATAATGTGTAATGATAGCCTGTCCAAAAAAAAATGTAATAGATGTAATATAGGAATAATGTAAGAATAGAAAGTAAGATTTGTACAGCGCCCTTGAGGTGATTTTTCACAAAAACAGCGCTATAAAAATCATCCGATTATTATTATTATTATTATTGACGACGCAACGAAATGGGGGTTACTTGAACTCAACTCAGGTGCGGTTCTACCAGTTGCCATGCCTCAATGCTATACATTAGGATTGGTACCCGCATTCTTCTGTGAACTGGTAGCTTTGCTTCTTTGGACAATGTTTTTATTAGCGCCAACCGCGTTCTGCAATGGCAAGAAGTTCATAATAGATGAAAAGCAGTGCGTATCATAAGAAAAACCATGGAGAGAAATGATAGAAATGGAACAAATCTTTAAGAAATAGGTAATAACGTGTACTTGTACTACGCACATTTATTCAGTTGGCCACAACAATCTGTGGAAGATGATAATAAATATGCCATTTTCGAATATTTAATGCACAATTCCTACCCAAACTTAAAAAACTACAAACAGCCTACCTTTGATCATAGAGCAATACCCGTTACTGGCGTTAATTTTTCCGTTATTGGCGTTTCCTGCATTTACCATTCTTTCAATAATCTTACCATAATACACGAACTCGTCCCCTTGCTTCAAGTATTCATAAGTAACCTACGCTATATTTACCTACACCTTTATAAAATTAAACCATTTTTAAGAAAATGTAAATTTTGAAATGTACACAAAAAAGTTGATATTGAAGAAATAATTGCTCGAAATTTGAACGTGTTACTGAAACCGACTGAAGAGGGTGTTCGATTTTTATTCCCGTTACGTTACGTTCCTGCTTTTTTATGCTATTTTTTGGTATAGTATAAAGTATACCGTATTATTCCTAATAAACAACTACCATAAAAATGATTTTAATTCTACCAAGTACATCATATACATACATTCCTTCGAATTTACACATAAGATATTTAATTATTCTACATTATCAAGCAATGTCTCCACGGTTTTAGAAGGTGTCACTTTTTCAAATAATCAAATTAAAACGCCCTCGGCAGGATTTCCGCTGTAAAATAACACAAATGATGATATTCACAGAGTTCTGACTAAACTCCGCGTAATCCGGCGCAAGTATTAATAGTCAAAACTGAATTAAAATTGAAAGTTACTCAAACCAAGCCACATAAACCCGAGACACTTGATGCAAAGCGCCAGACGATAAACTGTCGTTGATTTTGACAAACTGTGGTTAAATGCTGCCGTAATGATTTCGTGAAAATACGGTGTACTTGAGATGTGTCTAAATTGAAAGAATATATTTTAAATTAAATCTTGTGTTGTGTTAAGAATTTTAAAAATGCATAACATATGCAACACAAGTAACGTCAAGATTGAGCAAATAATTAGCCCAAAATCTGTGCGTGCAACCTGTGTCCAGTAGAAACAACCAAAAGTTACAAAAAAATATGTATATTTATATTGAAGGAGACCGAATGGAATTGGATTATATCATTTTTTTAATGCGTAATAATTACAAACAGCAAATAATCTTCTTACAAAATCATCACTTGAACATTTTTTTGTTTAGTTTTTATTTTATTTTGATAGATAGGAGTCACTTTGTGGTTAGACATATTCAATGATAATAAAACAATAACTTTGTTTATAACCACGTGAATTTTATTAGGGCCTACCGGTTTCGCTTAACACAAGCATCATCGGGGTACAAAATTAAACTGTTTAATTTTGAGTTTAATTTTTTAGCCTGAAGATGCTTTTGTTAGGCGAAACCGGTCTGACCTAATAAAATAAAATAAAATTGTCGTGGTTATAAACAAAGTTATTGTTTTATTTTGACTTAAACATGTGATAATCTTAAAAATGATTATATTTCAAATCAATTTGCTATAAAACACTGAAGTTATAAAAAAAATTGGAAATAGCCAAAACTTTTTTTCTTTTTTGGTCTTAATTTTAACCTGTTTTCAAAAAAAAATCTCTTAATTAATTGCAAACATTCCCGCACGCTTTCAGCTCATTTTACACATCACGGAAAGCTCATTTTTCTTTTAAGAAACTCGAACAATTCTAAAAAGTGCAAGGAAGATAAGCCACTAAAACGTCTTCTGTTTAGCCACCCTCTACCACCTCCAATAAAAGCTTTCTTAAGATAAATAAACTTCTTAACACCATAAAATTTTAATCGAATAAAAAAAAACTTTTTACGATTGCGCTTGTTCTGACCGACCAATTGGGAACATATTAATTGAGGATGCATTCTGTGATCATTGGAAATCATAATAAAATGTTTAAGTGTCTCATCGCTGCTATCCTAGTAGATGCTTTATTGCGAAATAATAAAAGCGAAAAGGCGCGCACTGTCAAAGGGGTGGAATAGAATATTATTTGTGATGAACGGATTATTTGTAAGTGTTTTTAATGTACTTGTATTTATATTTAAAAAAAGACTGAAAACATTTTACGCGTAATAAATTAGTTAACTCTCAAAAATGTAGCCTCTGCCTTGTGCATAGCTGAATAAACTATTTTTCTGCACCATTCTGGGGATAGCACACAAATCAACTGGTTAGTAGCCGAGTGGATAAATGCGTCAGGATACCACTCGGGTGGCGTGGGTTTAATCCTATACTAATTAGGTTCACCGTCATTGGAGGAACAGCATTTATTTACCCCAAATAATTTTCGTAGTAGGAGACAATCAAGTATTGTCAAGTTATTCGTATTAATATTTCATTAAAAAAAAATTGTACGAGAGAGGGGTTGACGGAAGGGATTGACTATATCTAGCCTTAAAGATGATGTGGATTAAATTAATTATGTATTTGAAATATGACATTTCCAACATATTTCCAACTGTGACACCCTAGCAAAAAATTATTTTACCTGTAGATAATATGATTCGTGGAGTTGCAAAACGGGCTGTAGATTTTTTTGAAAATCAGGAGACGGTCGCGAAAAACTGTTTGGGTCACCTTGAATGTAAATGGAATATACGTCTTAAGCTTAATACCTTAACAGTCATCTCGATATTTAATAATCTCGATTAATCTCGAAAAATAATAATTAAATGTTTAAGAGTTATTTTTTATAAACCACTATTAAATAAATAAATATGTATTAATATTGATACCCGTATTGGAAAAAATATTTTATATTTTGATATAAAATATTTTTCGTTGATTTTGTTTAAATTTTTATTTTCTAATGTAAATATAAAAATAACACGTTTTTAACTAACTAACTAACCATCACACCGTTTCTCCGCAAGGGTAGGCAGAGAGGACGGACCGCCAAACAATTCTATCTTGGCATACACTTCTTGTTTCATTCACATTCATACATCGTCTCATACATTCTCTTCTATTATTCCGACTTCTGACATGGCCCGACTCAAGTATTTGATTCACTTGATCGTGCCATGTCTTCCTCGGACGTCCCCGGCTTCTTCTTCTATTCACATTCGCGTCATACATTCCTTCTTACACTCCTTTCTTCGTTCATTCGCTCCACATGCCCAAACCATCAAAGCGTCCCTTTCTTAATCTTACTCATTACGCTTACATCAGCCTTGCGTTCTTTACGAATTTCAATATTTTTCACACGATCATACATGGTTTTACCACACATTCGTCTCAGAGATCGCATTTCTACGGCATTCAGTTTACGTTTTTATGTATTTATTTATTTATTAATGCAGACGTTCTAACTTAAATTCCAGTTTTTTTGTTTTTTAAGTTCGTTTCATAGTTAAAATATTTTTTAAAGTTAAAAAATTTTAAAGCCCACCTAAACGCATGACACCTATGACTTGTTGGGTATGACGTCACACGAGTAGTCAGATTAGCTGTTAGATAGGCGGTAATCGATATTGTTTGCATTCCATACAAAACTTCGAGACCTTTTATACTAAAATTTAACTGCTTTTAATTGAAGAAAACATTGTAGAATGTCTCGTCACTATTGCAGGGGCATTGTACTAAAGTGCAAAAATAGATTTATGTCCGCAACAATTTATAAGGGTACCAAGAAATCAATTCAACTCTTTAATTCAATTCAACTCTTTATTCTATTTAAAAAATTTACAAAATTTACATTTTAAAGCATTTTTAAAGATGATACAGGATGTACAATATCCAAAATAATTACTTATAAAAAATAATAAAAATTAAAACAAAAACAAAAACAAAAAATAATTTAGACATACATAATCTCAGTAAATTGTATACAAGCCATACTGGTATTATACAAGTAGCAACAAAGCTTTACGTTTAAATGCAGCTTCATTGATGCTAATATGTCGATATCCGAAGTGATTCTATTTAACAGCAAGATTACCCTCCCCACCGGCATCCATTGGCAAGTTGGTCCTGCAGGCCGGGAGATAAAACAGTCTATGCTGTCGGTGACGGAGATAACCATCGGGAACATAGAAATGAATGTTCTCCATGACAGCCGAATTTTCGAACCATCCGCGAATCAGTCTGAAGAAATGTGTCACAATGTGTCACAATGTGTACATCCCTTCTGACCCGCAGATGGTTCATTCCGAGCACACCTAGGAGAAAGTCGGTAGGATAGAGCCACGGGTAGTAGCCATACTCCCTCAAATAAAGAAATCTTAAAAATTTCTTCTGAACTCTCTCCAACATGAGGGAATACTTCACCTGATGTGGGCTCCAAACCACCGACCCACTCTCAAGCCTACTCCTTACTAGCGAGTTATATAAAATTATGAGAACCCGAGTGTCTTTAAAATTCCTTGAAGTACGTAGGACAAAACCCAGTATTTTTAATTTTAACAAGTGACTTCAATATGAGAACGAAATGTCAGCCTACTATCAAACACGATACCAAGATCTTTCATAGTGGAGACACGTTTTAAACTTCGGGCGTTCATATTATACCGGTAAAACCAAGTATGACACGCCCTTGTGAAAGAAAGAATGAAACATTTAGAAATATTGAACTCAATCTGATTCCTCTTACTCCAATCAATAATTCTATCAATATCCGATTGAAGTCGAGTGCAGTCTTCTAAAGTTAATATTTCTAAGAACAGTTTTAGGTCATCAGCGAAAAGAAGAAACCTGAAATGCAGAATGCTCTCTGCGATATCGTTAATAAAAATAGAAAAGAGGAGGGGGCCTAAATTAGAGCCCCGAGGAACTCCAGAGAGCACAGGAAATATTTTAGACAAAAATATTCCATGCGATACAAATTGTTTTCTTCCAGTAAAATAGCTGGCAAAGAATATTAGAAACCGTAAAGAATAACCTATCATTGACAGTTTATTTAATAAGATGTAATGATTTACAGTATCAAAAGCCTTCGAAAAATCATTATATAAGCAATCAACTTGGTAGAAATTCATTGCTACGAAATAAATCTCCTTAAGCGCCCACATTTGATCCATCTACTTTACCACCGAAACTGTAAGATTCGGCCGTGACCAAATATGTTGGCAACAGATATACGTATTATGATACCGCCGCATATCGGATATGTCGATATCGGGTACACAGACATTATCGTTCTAACCGTTTCGAGATATTAAACGATATTTTGATATTCATATCGATTGAATACTGATTTGGTACGTTAAAATAATATGTTGGTGTTTTAATAGAGCCATTTTGTTGAAAAAATACCTCAAGGGCGTTGTACAAATGTCTTTTTTTATGCCCTGTTTTTTTTTCAATATTGAAATTAAATACGATTTACAATACTGTACTTCTCTTTTAAGCAATACTCGGGTAGAGAAGTGAAGTGTTCATATTGCGTTTAGATGGTTATATGTTTACATTGTAATGTTTCCTAAAATCTTGCAAGAAGATGCTTAAAATAATGAATAATAATAATAATTAAATGGTTTACGTGATACTATTACAGAGGTGGTGGTTTACTTAATAGAAAAAATATAGTTCGTAGCGACAAGTTTTGGTTTAGTGGTACTAATCATAATATAATATACGTAATGTATAATTTGACGTAGGATATTCAATTTATAACATAACGGTACAATCTTAGAGTGGTATATGTTCTTATCACTAACTATACACAGTCTATTATATCGATAATCAGTACTGGCGTTACTGTCCGTTCTCAATGTATACGATATTCATCGTTATCTAATATGTATTAACAAACCGTTACAAAAAAATTATAAAAAATAGCTAGAAATGACAAAACATGAAAAATATTACAAAATTTTAAACCGTTATATCTCGGATACTATTAGGTCTACGTAGACCATTTTGATTTCAAAATGTACAGAAATTTGGTCTACTTCAAAAAACATTAAATGACTTATGGCGAAAACTTTGTTATTCAGGTTTCAAAAAAGACAAAAACTAAATAATGGTCAAAAATTTCGCGATATTTTTTTATCTCGACTATAAATCCCAAGGCAGCTGGTTCAAATCCCAACGTGCGCATATTCAATTGATTTAACTAATTTGTATTGTTTTACAATTAGTTATAATATATAAATAGTTCATTTGTGGCACGTTCCAAAGTGAAAGATGTTTGAAGTGGCTTTAACCGTGTTTGGTGATTAGATCTGTATAGCCTGGTACCTCTTCACCTCCTTTTCCTCATTGCCTTCCCCTCCCTATACCCTTGACCCTCCCAATATACCCCAATAAAGAGTGCCAAAGTCCCACTGGCTTCAGATAGTTAGGACTCTTTGCGGCAACTGCATAAAAAATGGGAGTGTCAGGAGAATTTACTACGCGACAGTAAATGGCAGAAGAATTAATAAATCAAAGCAAAAATGATATTAAAAAAACGTCATGAATACCCACCGTGAATAACATAATACCGACATACTAATATATCAGTATTAGGTAATAAAACAAAACAACAGGGGTGACACAGAACTATTCCAGACGCTCCACTAAGTAAAAGTATTTCTAGCTAGAATTTTTCGGACGCGATATTAACCTTTAATGCTTTGACAACTCTATGAAGGAAAAAAATTGGAATGGCTTGCTTTAATGACACTTTAGCTAATATTTTGTATTTATTGAATAGTTGCCTCTCTGACGGTTTATGAAACACGGTTTCTGCGCGTGTGCCCGTCAAGTACTTGGCAAAGAGAAAATTTACAATGGTTTTGCGAAAAAAATATATTTGTAATAATAAATTTGAAATATTAAGTTACCTTTAACGGATTTAAATTAGATATAATATTTTATATATTGTAAGAAATAATAGGTTTGAGGTATCTTTAGAAATCCTCCACTTTCAAAATCACCGAAGGAATAATCATCAAAGAAATTGCCGCCAATGATATTGTTGAAATGTGGAAGGGGTATAAATTATTACGGAGATAAATTCGTTAAAATTGCAATGAATATATTGAATATCCAAGAAAAAACTTTCAAGATGTCGCAATAAACAAACAGAATGATTTTAGGAGCGAAATAAACACCTTAAATAGCGAAACTATAAGCCATGGGCACTATAAACAGTCAGTAAATCCCTTATCTAGTTCTAGTTGGGTTCGATGGCTGCGCATTTCACGTCAGAAGCAGTGGTACCAACATCACATGTTGTTTTGATAGTACAATTTTTAATTTACTTTTATATAACGATTTATAAAATTTACGTATAATTATATATAATGATATATTCAGAATCGGAGTTAACTTGTCTACACGAATATATTTTTTTAAAGCCATTATATTTTTCACCGGAGTTCCTTATTAGTCGGCTCCCACTCCAACACCTAAATATTCACGTATGTCTATAATTATATGTCGTAATTTAGTTTTAATATATTCCTGACGAGGGAATGGGTACTTCCGAAACCGGTCGAGATTATTATATTGAATTCAAGTGGTTCCGTACAAATTTATATGTTTGTATTATAATAATTAGTATTTTATCGTAATTTTGTTTACATTACATAAATATTGTTACATTAAAAAACTCAACTATTTATCTTATCTCATCAATTACTGTTAATTTTTGTCTATTTTTAAAATTTGTCTGCGCATATGTCAATAATTTTTTTGTATACTTTGTATCCTGACGAGGGAAGAACTGGTTTCGAAGCACGTTGATATTTATTTATTAAGAGGTGTTTTATACAAATTAACTCCATTTAATGGAAAATTATGCCACAAAGTGATTTTACCTTAATTGAAGAAGAAATATGTTGATATTTTATTTAAAATGCCTTCTATGAGCGCATCAAAACCTGCAGACATTTTCAGAACGGGTTTTGTAACTAACTAACTGGGTTTTGAGTTGATTATGAAAAATGGTAAAGAAACTCTCCCTCAATAAAAAATAAGTCTAATTCGTCCTAATTATGTAGTTAGATAATTCTTTATGGAATTATAGTGAAATTATAATTCCACAAATTATCATGAAAAAAGCACTTTCTTAGTTCAATGGAGAAACATGTCAAATGTTTCCGTTTGGAACTTAATAAATGTAGCCATTTACACCTATGATATGATAGGTTGATAAATTACTAACATGTTGCATCTATTTTTATGTTTCCATTCCTAAAATCGAGGAAGACCATAAATAATTATTAAAATAAATACTAGGATAAAATAATATCTCCGATAACATGTGTTTTCCAATATTACGTCCTCTGCGTGTAAAACCTTATATAAATTTCTCCATTTACGGTATTTATCTCAACTGATCTGTCTGGTAAGTATGGTCCTGTATAATATTATCTGACTGTACATAAAATTGATAACATGTATATTTTAACGCGGCGTTATGTTCATGGGTAAAATGCGTTATACAAATAGTTTGGTATTATATATCGATGAACCGGTGAATGCAATTTGTTATACAAAAGTAGTAATAATAGATTGTCTATAGTTAGTGATTAGATATATAATAAAACAATACGCGTATGAATCGACAGACTTTTAAAAAGTAATAAAAATACATTAAAACTACGAAAAAAAACTAGCTCGAAAACCTAATCTAACATAACCTAATTAATTATTAATTTATTAATTATGACGCCGCAAAGTGACTACGCATCTTTTGTAGAATGTGTTTATTTTTTTTATTTTTTTTAAGGATTAATTAGGTTAGGTGGAATTTGGTTTTCGGGCTAGATTTTTTTTTTGTTTTGTGTTTTCGTGCTTTTAGTGACTTTAAAAAAGTGAGCAGATTCATACGTGTGTTGATTTTTCATGGAACCGAAAATCATGTGAATTTTGAGTCAAAATATTATAATATTATGAATATAGAATATTAAAAAAAAACACTTGTTATTAATAGTAGTCTTGCATTTACACTTTTGTTTTATTTAATTTCTAATCTAATCATCTTTTTAACTACAGGTATTTTTTTTTCTATTTTACACACTACCTACTTTACTTATAATGATATTAATGTTTTTATTTCAGCAGAACAAAGCGGTGAGTGGAATACTCTGTCTGCCATATAAAAAGAATACATTTAAAAAATAATAAAAAAATACAAGATATAGAAATGGAATACAAAAAATAAATAAAAACAAAAATAAAATAGAATTAAAATAACATATTTAGCACTTATGTTACAGTGACCTGAGGGAAATTCTCCATCTACGATGTAGGGGCGCGCCCTGCCACTGGGCGACAGCCTGGACAAGAGTGTTTTTCGATCTCCGGTAGCCCTGACTCCTCCCGGCTATTCTGTGGCGCATCAACGCAGCGAACCCATGCACCCTTCCCTCTATGAACATCTGCAAGGCGCTGCATCTCCAAGGGAGGACGAACAGCGCCCCGTAAGCGTGGTTTTATTGCACTTGGAGTGTGTCCATGACGCCGTGTGTATATCTTGTTCATAGTTCGCTAGTGAAAAAGCTCATGCAGTATATCTGGAATAGTTGTTTTTTTACCGGAGAACTGCACCTAATAAATCTCCTGACGAGCATGTTGGAACGTACGGTCAGTGCTCTTCTTTGGCGGTCTATGTCATTTTTATCATTTAGGTCATCTGTGATGACATGCTCCAAGTATTTTATTTCGCTGCAGATTTCAAGATTGGCTCCGCCGAGACGTATGGGCGGAATGACAGCAGGACCCTTATTTGCTTTGAAAATTAGCAGTCACAATTTTTTGGCATTATATATCAGCCCGTGACTAATAACGTACGATTCGCAAATGGCTAAAAGTTTTCTCATTGCTCTTACCGATGGGACAAGTATGACTATGTCATCTGCATAGATGATATTGTTCATACATACCCCAATAATGTGGCATTCGATTCTTGTTTTCTTCAGAGTTTTGATAAGTTCATCATCATTGAACAGGACTGGGGACATTGAGCCTCCTCGTCTAACGCCGAACTTTAATTGAGCTTCTTCGGATAGGCTATCATTCCATCTGATAAACTTTTCCTATTGGTTCTACCATCTACTCAATATATTAACAATTTGCGATGGTACTTGTGGTTCGGTCAGTTTTTTCCACAACTTATTATGATTAACCCTGTCAAAAGCTTTGCTCAAGTCTTCGAAGCATGCGTATACCGTTGTTTTTCTGGCTTTATAATATTCAATTGTTTGTTTCATACTATATATGGCTGAATCAGTTAAGCATCCAGCTTTGAATCCCATTTGGGAGTCCTCTGTATTGAACTTATCTTCGGTTAAGTGTAAGATGACCTTTTCAAATATTCTTGCAGTTATTGTGGCAACAGATATAGGTCTGTAATTAACGGATGATGTCAGGTTCAATTAACGGTTTTTGGAGATCGGTATTATTATGGTTTTGGACATTTCTTTCAGAATGTATTCGAGTCCGATCATGTCAGTGAAGAGATAGACGAGCATAGTTGTTACGAACCCCCTCGCATGTTTTACGTATTTTATGACAAGTCCATCGTGACCTGCAGATTTATATCCTGGCATGTTGCGTATTGCTCGTTGGATCATCTCAGGTAAGATGACGATGGACAGCTGTTGTTCTGGTTGATTTATTGGTGCCTCAATCTATTTATCCATTATTTGCGGTTGAACTGCGGTTGAAAAAGCATTTCTGAAAACTTCAGCTATATCATTTTTTTCAGATTTTCCATAAATATGGCTCGGTGCGATATGTTTTGCGATTGGTTTTGTTCCAGAAAGACGAAAAGTTTTTGCATTGAAAGCTGTTTGCTATTTAATCCATTTTATTCTGTTCGAATTTTCTGTGACACTTCTTATATTCTTTCTTAAAGAGCTATCTACTTTGTTTTCGAGCTTCCGTGATAGGACCATCAGTAGGTCGTCCATTCTGCAGCAATTTTATGTGTGCATTTCTTGCCTATTTTATGCCATCTCTGCTATAAAAATGATTTCAAATTTTGTATTCCTTTGAATTATTGTTTATAATTAATATTAAATTTAACATTACTTAACCAATCGGTCAATAACATTGTTCCGACATATTTTTTTGTACACTTCTGTCACCTACTTCAGAAAAGGTTACACCTAGTGAGATACATAATGTAAAGAAGAAAAAAATATTTAGCAATTAACAGTACCTATATTGTTATATTGCATGAAACTAAAAATAATATATTTCAATAAATGTTGACTTACCGCCGCTGAAACTGAATAACTGAAATAGCGGCGCTACTCATATTTTTTATCCACAATGAGCATACACGTCACATAATAAATGTTCCTCCAAATATGAAATGTCTATAGAGCCAACAGGAGTTAGTATAATATTTATTCAGTGGGTTGTCACACATTCCACCATTAACCCTTAGAGTACGGCCCAGCGCCATCGCGTTGTAAGCTTTAGTTATTTAAATTGCGGCGCAGCGCTGCCATTTTCAGTGTGATTTTTGACGTCCTTGGGAGAGCATATATTCAATTTGAGGGTGGTATATTGCGGTTGGCGTTTGTCTTGATAACTGTACTTATTGTTTATCCTATTAAAATAAATACACCGCAAAGTGAATCGATATTTTTCACCATTTCGGAAGGTAGTTCTATTGTGGATGATCATAATGTTTCAAATAATAGCGGCACTACGGACGACGAGATCTTTGTTCCCATAAATGATAATGTGCAGCAAAGCAAATGACATATGCGCACGCTGTAAAAGGAGACTACAATTTCGAAGTGAAATAATCTTATATTTTTGTATTTTTTAATGTTGTTTTGTAGTTGAAATGTGTAGTTTTTTTTAAAATTAGAACTATAATTTTCTTAAAATTTCATTCTTTACTTGTATAATTTAAAAAAAAATACAATCAAAATTAATTGATATTTGTGCAAGTTATTGCATTTTTTTTTAATACCATAGTTTTTTTAAATTAAAAAATACAGAATATCTGTTTCAATTTATATACATACTTGCAAAATAAGCATAGCATTAAAACGGCTAATCAATAATTTCTGGAAAAACAATATAATATGATATGTATACAAAATGGAGAGGAAACATCTTAGCATGTCCGGAAAAATGGACATTGGACATCCAAGACATGACCAAGAATAATGCACATTAAATAAAACAATTTTCATGCTAAGTCTTGTGTAAATTAATGTACCTAATCATGAATTTTTTGTATGAATACTTTTCTGTGATATACCTAATATGTTGGCAAATGTTGGGTAAATTAATAAAAAAAACCCTATCTACGAAATAATCACACGTATCAATTTAACACGAACAGAATATTTCCAGACCAGATTTTATTTGTTCAAAACTAGATGGGAGTGTGAAACGTGAACAATGAGACTTTTAACAGAATATTACATTGCCATCTAGCGGCGAAATTTATAAGCAAATGTAACATTGAACTTTTGAACTGAACAGTTTTCATAGGGACCCTTTAACCTTTCAGATGGCAGCCCATTAGATATTGAGGAAGATAAGATAAGATGTATGTAAGTTTTGGGCATATTGCCTGTTTATGTACCAAAATAAAATAAGATAATTCACGACTGACCATGTGATAATAAAGTATGAATAGTATTTATTCATTAAAAAAGTGGAAATACTAATTATAATGCTATTTTTGGATTGTTTAAATAAAGATGAAATTGAAAGATTTGTTTTAAACCAGGACTCTGATTTTTCTACGAGTACGATGATAAAATTGTATACCGGACAATTTAGGAGATTTTTATTAACTAACTAGCTAACTCATCATCACGATTTTACGGCATGGGTAGGCAGAGAGGATGGACCGCAAAACAACTCGGTGGAGAAATCGATGAACTGAGTTTTTGGACAAATTACATGATCCTCAGATTTTTTTAACATATTCAGTGATATTATATTGCAGTTATATGGTATTGACATTTAGCATATTTTTTATTAGCGATATATAAATTGGCACGTGAACATACAAAACATGGTATAAAAGTATAAAAATATCTATAGAATAACAGTTTAAAATACAAAATGGTATATACATTGATAAGTATATATTGATAAATTATTTGTATCGTTTAATGCCAAGTTAACTCATTTAAAACTGTTTGTTTTAAAAGTTGTCACACTTTAAAACAAATGTGTTTTTTTTTATATAATACATTATATGTGCATACTATAAAAAACATTGTGAATATTAAGTCACCCTACTGCGTACTGACAATGCGCGCTATGATAGTAGCGTGTGACGCGCGAAAAACTTCGTGTTTGCTTAAAATACGAATCAATTTAATTTATTTAAGACAGAACATTTAGTATATCAAAATCGAATGTATTAGTTTAAAGCATATTCTTGGACAAAGTGAAAGAATTTTTTCGATTACCAACTTTATAAGCAAATGGTGATTGAATCTTTTATGGATGCCGTTTTTGTATTTACGCTAAACTTAATTTATAAAACGAAACATAAACATTCTAAATTTAACTAAAACAAGGTTGCATATTAACGTTGTCCGATTTTAATGATTCCAAGTAAATATGACAACGATTTATTTTACGGTGGTGTGGCGATTCAAAAAATTTACGCCCTTGCAGGACAGCAATTAAAGCTACTTGTTCAGCAATGATGAAGAGAAAAAATGGTTCACAAAACTTAGCTGAAAAAATTGTGCTTTTACCTCATTTTATAAGCAAAACGATTAATAAGCAATTTTTTTTATTATTTTGAGATTATTCATTTTTCGTTACCTCAATTTTTTTTCTTTCCAGACTGAATATTCTCAATTGGTATTTTCACTAGGCGATTTTTATGTTTGTTTTTTCAAATACGTATTTTTTGTACCAACAAAGCTTAAAGGATTAAAATATGGAGTGACATGAGTCTATTGAAGGTCTCATGTTTAGGTTCTTCGTTCTTCATCCATAGATTAGATTGTACCATTCAAATTTCTACCCCGATTACCGTCATAGCGAATTTAGCTAAATATTTGATATTAGCAAGAGGTTACAAGTTCGATTCCACGTAATGGAAATGTACATATTCATCTTTTTTCCATTTATCTACATCTGTGCCTTGTTATATAAAGATAAATGAACTTCACAAAGTGGCTTTTAAGCTACGGTACGCCGTCGAAAGAAGTATATTATTTAATTTATCATTCGAATTAATATCTTCTTCATGAAAAACGTGATAGCTTTCAGCGAGGGTCATTTATTTTTATGGATCGCGCACCAAAGATCATTGAGACTTTATAGTGATATTAAGTTATACCTGCTGTTGATGATTAATTATTAGTGTAAATTGAGTCCATAATCATGTCTTTAGTAAAATAAGTGCACAACATGCGCGCATTCATTCTATTAGGCTACGTTAGATAAACTCGTTAGATTCTGAGCGTCTTTAACGTGTCTCCACCGTGATTTAATTCAAGATATGTTAAAAAGCTATGTGTGTATGATGGAATACGAAAAGGTCATTTCATTTCATTCCCGGCAACCCTGGCGTTTATTGACATACAATTTTAAACATTTACATGTACTTTACCTTTCGCACTAGACGATGTCTGTTCTGAGACGGGTAATAATAAAAAATAAATATATACCATAGATGTACAAATAAAGGATTATGAAGAAAAACGCTTAAAAATATAAAAAGGAATGCGTAAAACATACGTAAAATCAAATTTTAAATACAGATATTTAAAAGTGGATCTGCGAAGCTACAAAATAAAAATAAAAATTGAAAAACGTAAAAAAGGATTAATTAAAAGTGCATAGTAAAGATAATAGTAATAATAATACCAATATCAGAGGTAGAATGGGCTTCTCAGAATGAACTGCTTACTTATGAAGCTCATTCATTACCAATAATATTTAAATTAGCCAACACCGTGGCTCCACAACTAAACTTACTAAGCAAACCAGCCAATTTGTTCAAAGAGCTTGTTTTATATTAACACCATCCTTCTTGCGAATTCTTTCCACTGTAAAAACACCCATTTGCTTCCAAGTGCTTATTTGTTCGGGGGAGACCGAACTTAAATTCATTATAAGAAAGCCGAGGAAGGCCACTGAATTTAAAAACCACGGGGCCAAACGGCTGTAATGTCATATAAAAAAAACATCGACATCTATTTGTACTCCACAAACAGCGTTCAGCTAATGGAAAAAGTTTCGGCACAATCCCGTTCCGGAGGAGACGTAACTCTGCCTCGCTTGCGATGGAAATTTCAGATTTTAGCCGTGAAATTCTTACACAACTGCTAACCTTCTTAACTATGCTAGGATTTCAAATATTGTGTCCAACATCCGAATAAAGAAACACCCACACGATTTTTCTTGAACAACGTTTCATTCACAAGAAAAGTTAATAATTTATTATCTGTTTCGAAGTCAAGTCATTAATTTCTTTGATTGGGACCGCAAGTGTTTTACGACAGCATTATTTCATTTACTAAGTTGTCCAAAAGATATATTTTTGTATATGTAAAGGAAAACGACGTACATCTCGTATTGGCTAGGTTTTATTTAACCAGGCGTGTCGCTGATGGAGTACAAAACAGAGTATTGTCAACACGCACAGATCACAGTTCATCTATTGTCTTTTCTGCGAAACGTTTAGCAAAACTTTTTCATAGCGGAGGGAGCCACATCACTCTCGTATCGTACACCTGTTTTTTGATATCAATTTGTGTTGTGCAGGCGTTCGTCCGTTAACACTGTACTTCACACCACACCACTTTCCTCTCGGGCGATGGTTTGCTTCGCATTCGTTGTCTCGGCCAAGAGACGTGCTCGTCAACTACAGACTCTTTAATTCGGGTTGGCTCGGGTAGCCTCGCCGAGAGTGCAGAGCAGGCATTGGAGGACCTTTCTACTATCAATTTATTAGGAAATTCATAATTTCTGTCACAGAGAATAACCATAAAGCATGAACACATCTTCAAAACTTGAGTACAGTGAAATTTATCTTCCACCATAAATTAACACTCTCGTTGCAGTTTATCCCCTTTTATTGGGGAAAGTATTCAATTATTTTGTTTTGTATCGTAAAACAACAATGTTGGTTTAGTTTGTAACTGAATATATCTTTTACCACTGAATTTCAGTTATTTCTAAGCACTTACTAATAATGACTGACACCTTTGTTTTCAGGTATTGGCGAGGCGATTCAGATTGCGCTAAGTTTTATTTTTTTTTTTATTGCATGGAAAATACAGTGTATTTATTTATTATTTTAAAGGATGTCGAAATTTTTGCAACCAATTTTCGAAATGATTTTCCCGTCATGGTTTTTGAAATGTCGATGATTGGCGAGAGTGTACAGATGCTTAACATATTTTTTAAACCACTGGTCATCACAATGTTTTAACCTTATTGAGGTAAACACAACGCTTATTATGACGAAATCTCTACTAACACAATCATTCAAATTATGCGGCTAATAATAACAAGACCAAAAACCATTGATGTTCATATTCCTGTGAAACAAGAGTGGGTTTATGGCTCAACTAATGTCATCATTTATTTTCCTGAAATCTTTCTATGACTAACCACAAAGTATTTATACAAATTATCGGCATGTTTTGCGGTGTTTAAAATTGTAAAAGAAAAGTTGTATGTTTTCGCCGTAAACGTTTCCAGCGAAAGTGCCAAGAAGAGCTGGAAGTTTACACGAGTGTTCGCAGGGAATATAGTATCAGCGTGTTTTAGATACCAAGTTTCTTATCGGAAATCCCTGAGTGGAATAAAATTATTCCACCTTTATTTATTATCAACAGAAGTTTCTTTGAATGTAGCTACTGGTGAATATTTGTATACACCTATTTTAAATTGGTAATAGCGCCATAAAATAAGCCATGCAATAAATTTGATAGTCTGCACTGGTCTGCACCCTATCTCAACCATATTTCAATTGGGCGAAAGTAATCGGGGTAAGGGATGGGAAAGTGTAGAAACGGATTGTAAGGAACTAGGGGCTTTAAAATTTTTGTTACGAAAAATAAAGAAGGCCAATTGAAGTAGATACATTTGAAAAGTGCTTTTTGTTTCTAAAACCTAACATATTTTGTAACACCTTTAACCGAGGAGCAATTATATAATTTTACGACTATCTGTTTTCATAACTTTTTTAAAAAATTGTATTACATTTGAGTGACACATCACCACAGCTCACCTTTCCATAACGTGTAAAGCAACGGAAACTAATTATTATTATTTAATATGACACAAGACTCCCAACTGTCAGAAGCCAGTGAGAAAACGACACCAATCGACGGCCTCCAAGGTCGAGGGGTAAGACTCTCGACTACGAATCCGAAGGTCGCGGGTTCAAATCCCGGCGTGCGGAAGTAAATTTTATTTATTTAATTTGCGCTGTTTCACAATTAATTCTTTTAATGAAATGGCTTCTAGTCAGATCTGAATAACCAGGTATTTCCCACCTTCCTATTCCCCTTCTTCTTCTCTTCCCCAATACCTTCAGCCTCACAACATTCCCCAATTGGGGATACCATAGTCTCACTGGCTCCAGACGTTTGGAGCAGTTGGGACTCTTGTATGGTGTTCATATAAAAAAAAAATCGGGTTTTGTGTGTAGTTGTATTTGAGAAGATAAAGGAAGATTAAGATAAATGTCTCATTATCATGTTGCGGATATCAAGTTCACTTTTTTGGCTGCTCAGCTTTTGGCTGGGAATTTAACGATAGTAATAACCATCATCTATGTATGCAGTTACCTTTTTTATATTTCCACACATATGCCTACTTATTTTAGGGAATGGTGTTTAATTGCTAATCTATGTATGTTATCATATATATTATTGCATTATATAGACGGAGAGGCCATTGCCACTCGGATGCAGCCGCGACAATGGCGTTAGTTGACTTCCGTGTCCTGCCCCAGAAACAGGCTGGTCAATGGCAAAGTAAGGCGTGGAATGAGTAGACCCTCCCTTGAGTGAACATCATACAGGCACTCCAGAACCTTAGAAGTTGTAGACGTTGCCTGTGTGCGTTGTTGTACTACACCCTCAGCTTGTCCCATTGTGCTTCTGAGTATTGGGTCCATATCTCAGATGTGCATAACGCAATGCAGGATGTCTTAAAGGACAGTTTCCTGATATCGTCTCTAAAGTGGTAGAATCGCCTTGAGAGTATTCCGGCACGTATATAACGGCTCTTCTTTGGCGTTCCATATCTTCCATATCATTCATGTCTTCTGTAAGGATATGTACCAGGTATTGAATCTGAGACCACAAGTAGTAAATTTTCTTCCAGCTGGATTAGTGGGATATTCGGTGGCTCCTTCTTGTGTTTAAATACAACAATAATTGATGTTCTGGAGTTGTATGCAAATTGTGTGATTTTGCGTACTCTGCAAATTCGCACATATATTTTATATTATGATATAAAGCAGTTTATGTTCATGTACATCTTGGTGATTAAATATAATGTGGGGCTAAATTATTGCAAATGTTCTAAGAAACTACCCAATTATAGTGGGAGAAATCCACAAGCGTACTTATAATTATTAACTTACTAACAATTTTTTTTATTTTTTATTAAAAAACCTTTGTAAATTTTTTCCACTTATTTATTTTCGACCGGACCGGTTTCACCCTATCACGGGCATCGTCAGACTGGCACAATGAATACTAAATCTATAGTTTATATAGTATCCATGTCGGGAGTGAGTTCTCCTGTTTTCTAATACGATCTAAAACCCAACAAAAATGTACCTGGTTATCCGTAGTTCTTGTAACTATGGGGCAAAAACTGCTGTAAAATTCATCTTAACAAACAAGACGGAAATCACAGAGAACTAACTAAAGTAGAAAGAACCATCTGTTCAAATAAAAGCTGACACGAATTCCGTTATATAATTTTTTTTAAAACCCATAGATTCAGTAAATAAACACAACGTAATCAGTTTTCCAGAGGGTAATAAACCAACACGAAAGCAGTTTTTAAAAACATAGTGGTAAACAGTCCCGTCAGCAATAAAACAAATTTCAAATCATAAATAAAAACAGTATTACAAAACAAGAGAACTCACTCCCGACATCGATGCTATATATATACCATAGATTTAGTATTCATTGTGCCAGACTGACGATGCCCGTGATAGGGTGAAACCGGTCCGGTCGAAAATAAATAAGTGGAAAAAAGTTACAAAGGTTTTATAATATAAAAAAATCATTTTAATATGGAATTCCACCATGAATTGACAGTTTCAAAATTAGAAATAACTAACTTTTTTTTTTTTTTTACAGTAACTCCACACAGGAGACCAAGGAGGAAACAATTTCCTTCAAGGCCTATATCATCTTTGGGGATGCTGTGTGGAGGATCTTTTAGAGGATAGGAAGGAGTGAACTTGGGTCTTGAAGAGACCCATGTTATAGGATGGAGGAAACACAGAGGCCGGCAGATCATTCCACAGCCGAGCTGTTGAACACAAGAACGAGTCGTAGAAGCGACCCGTTCTCATGTGACAAATGTCAACCGTGTGCAAATGTTGGGCGCGCGTTTGGCGTGTTTCCCGACTATGCACCGGTGCCGAAGGGATCAATGACGCTAGTTCCTCGGAGCATCTTCCATTAAAATACCGGTAGAACAAGGACAGCATTCCCACCCGACGTCTGTGCTCCAAAGATTGCAACCCATTTGTTAAGATAGGCGAATCTATCAAACGGACCGCCCGTTTCTGCACAGAGTCAAGGTTTTTTCAGATATTTTGGGACTCCCGACCAGAGGTGGCTGCCAAATTCTACAATGGGGCGCACTTGCGATTTGTACAGGGTCAGCAGTTGTGTACTATTAAAGTATCTGCGGGCTCTGTACAATACGCCCAGCTTCTGAGAGGCTAACTTTACTCGGGTTTCGATGGAGCCCCCATACCTGAGCTGATCACTTAAGGTTACACCAAGCATATCAATGGAGGGTTTGTTGGGAAGATTGCTTCCATTAAAGGAGACTAGATTGTCATTTCGATCCCTTTTAGACGTAATCAGACATGATTGGGTCTTTGAAACATTAAATTCGACGAGGTTATTCTTACCCCAAGAGGAGACCCTCTCAAGGTAACTGTCCATTCTCTGTTTCAAAGCCCTCCGAGCCGTTGGAGTTTGTGTGCCCTTTGGGGGCTTGTCAAAAAAAAGCAATCATGGACTGTATTGTCATCCGCGTAACAATGGATTGGTGCACATGTCAAGAGGTCATTGATGTGCAACAAAAACAATGTCGGAGACAGAACCGATCCTTGTGGGACGCCAACATTTATTGAATGCGAGGAAGAGATGAAACCATCAGCAACCGTCTGAATCGATCTCTTCCTCAAAAAGTCGGCAATCCACGTACACAAGGAAACGGGAAGTCCGTAAGAAGGCAGTTTGTTGACAAGTCCTCGGTGCCACACCCGGTCAAAGGCCTTAGAAATGTCTAGTGAGACCGTTTGAGTCTCACCATAACGTTCCAGGCACCGTCCCCAAACATGCGTCACATAAGCGAGAAGATCACCGCACGAGCGGTTCCGCCGGAATCCATACTGGCGGTCGTTAATGATTTTGTTCTTCTCGAGGTATGTAAGCAGTTTGTCGTTGATCACACGTTCCATCACCTTGGACAGAACTGATGTGATCGCTATGGGGCGGTAGTTGGCCGGGTTGGAGCGGTCACTAACTAACTAACTGACTAATATAAATTATTATTATCATCACGCCGTTTCCCGAGAGAGGTTTGGCGGAGAGGACGGACCACGAAACAACTCGATCTTGGCCCACACTCCTTGCTTCATTCACATTTATATATCGTCTCATACATACTCTCCTGTTACTCTCACTCTTGATATAACTCTTGATATGGCCCGACTCAAATATTCGTTTCACTCGATCGTGGCGTGTGTTCGACATCTTCTTCCACTATACAAACAGCAATTATAATAAATTTGACTATATTAATAAATAAAATTATTAGAATACCGTCCTGCGCCCTGAATTGTGGTACAGGGGATAACAATAGTTGGCTTCATTTGATTGTTAATTATTATAAAATCATAATTAAGAGGTCAAAGAGTGTACATTCTTCATAAATCATTACAAGAAACGATTACGATTTCCCCCGTAAAACATTTCAATATTATTTTCTACGTAATATATTTGAAAGGATTTAATAAATTAATCAATACAGTGTTCATCACCGTTGGGTGCATAACGATGGTAACTAAATTGTACTTCGAAAATATCGCGAAATTCAACAAATTATTTTTATGAATTAAAAGAAATACGCTTTGTGTGTACTTACAAAGCGTATTTCTTTCAATTCATCATGTCAATCCACAAAGTGTTTGCTTATTATGAAAACCAAATTAATTTTATACCATAGAATAAAGAATACACACTAGAAGTGCCTTCCACGTAGATTAAATGAGGGCCAGTGTGCCTTTGACTTTTGTATTAGGAATTTTAAACCCGAATGGATAAACACGGAATATGCCCACCAGCTTTAAGCAGAGAGAATTTCATTTTCATGTCACATACATTTAGTTGTGTAACTGTAAGTTTTTCTTGGTTGTTTTTTTGCCACTGTATCCAACCCTTGAGTACCACAGGCTAATAACACTATAATACCTTCTGCATCCATCCACTTGTAACGTCCATTCAGAATGAATAGTTTTTTTTTCAGAAGTAAAAACTGTAAGTGCCAAAAGCAAAAAAAAATATCTCATATGGTATTATCAATTTAGTGGCGAATGAATTCTGTTTACATTTAATTAACTCCAGGCAGGAAGTGCCTAAAAAAATTATTTCCCTCGGGTGATATGCCATCTTTAGGAATGCTGTGTGAAGGATCTTTTTAAGGAAACTAAGGAGAGAAAGTTCTGGGAAGAATAAGGAGTTGGATAGGAATCTGAAAGTTAGCGTGTTCAGGAGAGACGGACATATTAAGTGCGGTTCAAGATGATAGGTCTAGAGGGTTCGGTCGGAGAGGTTAAGCTATCTCCTTCAACCGGTCTCCATACATCCGACCCACGCAGTTGGTGGGCAGATACATCCGCTGCCAAGACCTGGAAAAATCTCACCCCCATGAACCCGCGTACCCTTCTAAGTCACCAAACGTAGCAAACCACTTTATGCAGATCTCCGAAAAGAGAAAAAGGTAGCTCCCATCAGGAAATATAGTTACTATTTAAATATTTTGTTTGCCCGTTCTTCCTAGAATTAGCACGTCGTATTAAAAAAACATTTTAACGATAACTTTTTGTTTAACAAGCCCCTAAAGGGCACACAAACTCCAACGGCTCGGAGGGTTTTGAATCAGAGAATGGATGGTTACCTCTCGGGGTAAGAATAACCTCCTCCAATTTAATGCTTCAAACACCCAATCATGTTTGATTAGATCTAAAAGGGATCGAAATTACAATCGTGTCTTATTTTACAGAAGCAATCTTCCCAATAGGTGTTCTATTGATATGCTTGGTGTAACCTTAAGTGACCAGTTCAGGTATGGGGGTTCCATCGAAGTCAGAGAAAAGTTAGCCTCTGTATAGGGCCCGCAGATAATTTTATAGTACAAATTGCAAGTGCGCCCCAATATTGAATTTGGCAGCCACGTCTGATTATTCGCGTTTATTCGCCTATCTTAAATGGATTGCATTTTTTGTAGCATAGTCGTCAGGTGGGAATTCCGTTCTTGTTCTACCGATATTTCAATGGAAGATGCTCTGAGGAACTAGCGTCATTGATCTCTTCAGCATCGGTGTTCAGTCATGAAACACGCAAAACGCGCGCCCAACATTTATAAATGGTTAACATTTGTCACATAAGACCGGGTTGTTTCTACGACTCATTCTTATGTTTAACAGCTCGGCTGTGAAATGATCTGCCGGTTTCTGTATTTCCTCCCTTCTGCAATATTTTCACTCCTTCCTATCCTCCAAAAGACCCTCCACACAAGCATTCCCAAAGATGGCATATCACCCGAGGGAAACAATTATCTTAGGCACTTCCTGCCTGGAGTTAATTAAATGTGAACAGAATTCATTCGTTACTAAATTGATAATACCTTATAAGATTTTTTTTTGCTTTTGGCACTTACAGTTTACACTTCTGAAAAAAAACTATTCATTCTGAATGCACGTTACAAGTGGATGGGTGCAGAAGGTATTATAGTGTTATTAACCTGTTGTACTCAAGGGTTGGGGACAGTGGCAAAAAAACAACCAAGAAAAACTTACAGTTACACAACTAAACGTATGTGACATGAAAATGAATTTCTCCCTCCTTAAAGCTGGTGGTCGTATTCCGTGTTTATCCATTCGGGTTTAAAATTCCTAATACAAAAGTCAAAGGCACACTGGCCCTCATTTAATCTACGTGGAAGGTTCTTCTATTGTGTATTCTTTATTCTATGGTAAAAAATTATTTCCCTCAGGGCCTCCTGTGTGGAGTAACTGTAAATAAAACAGTGGAGGCGGTTTAATGAACATTACCATTTGATTCGTTTTTTTAGTAAATATGGAAAAATATGGTATCCGCTTTTATATTACATGTTAACCAACCGGATGAAAAGAAATCTGGTAGTGTTTTTTGGTCCCGATAAAATGTTTTTTTCTTTGATTAACGGTAAAATCATATCCTAAAGACAAGCACATGCGGTGTGATTAACTATCAGAAGAAGAAAAAAAAAAGTTCGATCTGAAAGCTCAAATAAAAGTATTTTGAAATAGGCGTACGACATTACTGTATTACCGGAATAAAATCGGTATATTTATCGCACCCTCACTAAATAAAAAGGATCGAACGCACGAGTGTGACGATATCTTGTTAACACTGTGTACGGGAATATGTCGCCTGGCTGTAGTACGGTTTTGAATCACCCGGTATATTATGGTTTAAGAAATTGAGAGTTTATGTGGACAGTTATTGGGGCTGGTAGTTTTCCGCGTGGCAGTTTACGGCTAACCTAATATATGGGGTGATTGCAAAAGGCCCAGATTCAATTTAACAAGCGAAACATACTTTTATAACAACACCAGCTTTATTATCCGACTTTTCCAGTTTTCGCGATTTCCAGTCCTTTTTCTTATTGAACAACTGAAAAAATGGAATAAATAATATGTCTTATTTTCTCACAGTTATATGGATATTTTAATAAAATTGACTGTACTGGATAAATGTGGTTCTGGACACCTGTGTGCACAAAAACTGTAAATATAGTGCGCTGGTTCCAAATACGTTCAATATCTTCTAAGGATGCCTTATAGTAGTGCCATTCTTCTGGTCACTGTATGAGGTTATTCTCTGCCTGATCCTGGTCCTGGCGAGCCCGAGCAGGGCCGGCTACTCCTGACTAGGTAGGTTCCAGGATCCCTCAGGCAGAGTTCGGAGGCTTGGCGAGGCAGCAGATGGAAGGTTTCAGGTTTCAGGCGAAGGCAAGATAAGTAAAAGACTTGTTCGGCTCTTGAATGACAACTGACTCTCCATACTAGTTGTTTCTCTATTTATTTAAAAAATATTCAACATCTGTTCCACGTTTAGGGGTAATTATTATCAATGGGGGCAATTATTTTCAGGAAAGAAATGCCCGCAAATATGATCAACAAAACTATAACACAGATGAATCCTTTAAAACAAATTGTAAATCTCGCATTTGTACAGTAATAAAATCCTTTATCAAGGATATATCATCTCACGAATATTTAGAAACCCATAAAAAATGGAAAATAAATGACTCGATTAAATTAATGCGAACCTCTCATGTGAACAGTGATATTATTTTAGGAATGCACAGAAAGCTGTAAAAATATGAAAACCAAACCATAAAGCAAATGAATTGGTTAAACCAATGCGAATTCCACATGTGCACAGTGATAAGACTTCTTATCACGGCTGGGTAATCGTTTCATCTCATCTTATTAACATCTTTAAATTTGGAATGAATATGCGTCTGATACAGTGACTACGCAGACTAAAATAATTGTATTCATAATTTCTTCAATGAATGGAAAATTACTTTTTGGTGTCATTTTTAATAAATAGAAAAAGAAATATTTTAATAAAATAAACGAGATTAACTTTGTTTAAGCCACTGTTTTGAGTACATATAAATATCAACATATTTCAGAAGCAAGGGGACCTTTGCTTTTCATCAGTATAAACCACTATTTAATATATAAATATCAACATGTTTCAGATACGAAACTTCCTCATCAGGATACACCCTAGGTATAGATTATACATATATTAGGGAAGCTTGGCATTATAAACATGTTGATATTTATATATTAAATAGTGGTTTAATCAAAATATTTCCTTCTTCAATGGATTTAAAATTACTTGTGGTGGCACTCTTATTTACTTGATAAGTTATTTCCTATTCATCTTGTTAAAATATTTTAATTAACCCGAACATTTAAAAAGGCTGTGCAAACTCATGGCTTCACAGCTAACCATTTGAGAGTTGTTGCTGCTTCAGGCTTCACACATTTAGATTTACTTTAATCTTTAAAGATAATATTCACTAATTTCAGTACAAAATAAAAAGGGTAACATTCGCATCTGGGAATCAAACCAAGGACCTCTGTCTTACCGGGAATAGCACTCTAACCACTGAGATAATGAGGCCTCATTACTTTGCGTCATTTTTATCGATATCTTACGTCACTTGAAGAAATACTAACATCATCATCAATTAATTTCCATATTTTTAGATGCTTTGTTTTTTATTGATTTTCATTATTACAAGGTTCTACCCGATTTTATTTGCACTCTAGATAGTGTACCGGATATAACAACCCGATTTTTTTTCTTATGGGACAACTTTTGACTTTTTTATAACTCTAGAATGAATGCTCAATTTCTTGTTATAACCTTTTTTTTAAACTTGCCTAAATAGTTATAAAAGAAAAACGTGGCGAGGCCCATTTGAGAAATTAAAAAAAATATAGGTATAGTCAACTTTCAACTGATATAAATAAAGCATCAAAAATATCGTTCTTGAATAAAGCGCTAATTTTGTATTATTTTCAAATATAATTAGGACATAATAATTCTTGGCTAAGAAGATTTTATAATTCGAATGGTTATTCACGATTTCAACAAAAACATGAATAATTTATTCCTTAAGTGCTTTTAATAAACACGCCGAAATGTTTAAGCGGCAGTCCGCCAGTGTATGGATTTGCGATTTTAAACAGCAGTAAGGATTTGTGGCTTAAGAGGATTACATAAATTTATTAGTATTACTTGGGGAGTGCAAAAACGGTGGACAACTATTCAGAATACTGATAACTAGAAGAGGGTCGGACTCGGTTCAGGAGGGCATTTCCTTGCGTTTATTTATTTTAGAAAGTACCTAATAAACAAAATCAATAACTAAGTTAATCCTCTCACAAGGTCAGTGCTGTGTCGAAATGAGCTGCTTTAAAATTTATTGAGATGAAACTTGCATACAAAATTGGAACATATGTTCCAATTTTGTATGCAAGACCTATTTCGGAGACCGAGCCTTTGCAGTAGCAGACCCGATATCTTGGAACAAACTCGCTTCATATTTGCGAAAGATTGAGAGCCCTACTAAATTCAGAGCAAATCTAAAGACTAACCTTTTTAAAATATCGTATGTACAATAACGACCGCATAGGTTTAACGGTGTTTTTGATAACTCAATCCAAGGGATTCTATAAATATATATACAGTGGTGCCTCACACAACGAACTTAATTCGTTCCAGGAGCAAGTTCGTTATGCGAAAAGTTCGTTATGTGAAACGCGTTTTCCCATAACAATACATGTTAAAAAAAATAATTCGTTCTGTAGCATAAAATATGGTAAGATGACATAAAAAAAAGATAAATTTTTTGTTATTATTTTTATTTAGATACATCTAAAAACATAATGAAAAAAACACACATTTTTTAATTTTAAGAAATAATCGAATCTTGCACATCTTCATCCATTTTCCGCTTTTTGGCCGATGGTGCAGTGAAAAACCTGTCCAAAGTCGTTTGTTTCTCTCTTTTCTTCAACATCTGCCGGAAATAACGGACAAGAGTATCGGAGTAAAAAAAATGTTGAGTTTATCTTAAAAGGACGACTGCCGTGATACGTGTGCGATTTAATTCGTAATGAAGAACGATTGCTGCGATACGTGCGTAAGTTAAGCGTACTACGCAGTGACTAACGAGTCTAACGACTGCCTGCGCGGGAGGATGCAATTAATCGGCAGTGATCGTAGAAGATCGGGCGACTTCGTTGTAATGATGAACGATTGCTGCGACACGTGCGTAAGTTAAGCGTACTGCTCAGTGACTAACGACTGCCTGCGCGGAAGGATGCAATAAATCGGCAGTGATCGTGTGAAGTGGGCGACTTCGTTGTGTGAAGCGAAGTTCGTTGTGTGAAGCGAAGTTCGTTGTATGAATCGTGAAATGAACGAAAAGGAAGTTCGTTGTGTGCAGCGTTCGCTGTGCGAGGCGTTCGTTATGCGAGGCACCACTGTATATATCTTTTTAATTTCTCCTTGATTACCTTCCTTAATACGAATACATTTCTTACACTTCTACTCCTGCATGCTATATCAATGACAGCACGGGCAGTAATCATTACAGGTATTTGTAGTATTGTAAATGTACATATTAATAGGAAGACTCTAGTTTTAAGGCATAGTTTATTATGTATAAAATATGCACTTGACCAAAAATATCAATTAGTTTTTAGTCACTAGTTATAATACTTAAGTCTAATTAGCAAGTCACTAGCTATAAGGTTTAGTTTTAACTCACTAACTATATAGATGTAATCCACTAAATATAAGTCTCAGTAGTTAGTTGCTAGCTGTAAGTGTTAGTTGTAAGTCAACAGTTATAAATCTTAATAATAAATCATAATAATTTTTGCTCTAAGGTATTAGTTATATGGCGAAGTGATTACATGAATACTTATAACTATAATAAATGTTTTATTGAAAGTATCATTCAAATTAACAAACTGATACCCAACAATGCTAGTAACCCCATAAATGAAAATTCCGTCAAAGAAGAATTATTGGTACTCAAAAAAATAAATGCAGAATATTTATTAAAAATCTTAAACCAAATTAAATCAAAGAACAGTTTAGTTGGATTAACTACAAGTATGATCAAATATGGTTTTCAGGTAATTGGACCTGCGCTGTTAAGTATTATTAATGAGACAATTGAAGAACGAAAATTTCCACAGTCATGGAAACTATCTATTATTTTACATATTCCAAAAGTCCAAAATACGAGAAAATGTGAGGAATTTTGCCCCACATTACCAAAATATGAACAAATAATTGAAGTGATCATAAAATAACAAATTTTTCGTTACTTAGATAAACACAGCATTTTATACCGATAACAATCTGGTTTCAGATCCAATAACTCTTGTGCAATAGCATTAAACATAGTGGTTGAAGAATGGAAGGAACGAATAAATAATAATAAATTTATCTTTACAATATTTTTGAATTTTCAAAGGGCATTTGTAACTATAGATAGAGATGTATAGAACTATAGATAGAGTAAATAATGTATGTAAATTTAAAAAAAAGGCAACATATCCTCTAGAAATATTCGATCAGGTCTTTCGAAATATAAATGTACCATCTTAATATCTTGTATGCGCCTTATTGTTGTATTTCTAGTATCACGTACTTTTGGTCTTTCACTAACATATTCTTAATGTACTTTATGTATTCACTACTGTCGCTAGATGGCAGTGCTCCGCAATTCAAACACGAGAAATCTTTCTCTATTGAGTTGGGCATTTTTTGTAAAATAAATTTATACTTTTTTGTAATTAGCCATTATATCTGTACTATTAAATGTTATATATGTAATTATTATATTAATAAAAAAAAAATAAAAAAAGATATACTGATAAGAAAGCTTGAAGAAATTGGTTTCTCAGATGTAACTATAAAATTAATCGAAGAATATATGAAAGAACAAAAACAAGTAACAAAAGAAAATAATAAATTTTCAAAACCAATGCAGAATAATTTAGGAGTACCGCAGGAGTATCGATCCTCAGACCTTTTATGTTAATTTATTTATATTAATGTCTTGATAAAAATATTTTCTTAATCCAGAGTACGATTATTTGCTGACTCATATACATAATTCTAATAATTATGGCTAATTAATCAATATTTTGAATAATAAAATATATAAATAAACAAACTAGAATTGAATTAAAAAAAGACCAAATATATGATAATTGGACAGAAAAAGACATGCAGCGAACGGAAAATAAAAATTGGCGGTGAAATGATTGAAAATGTAAATGATATGAAATACTTAGGAGTTATATTAGATACAAAACTTAATTTTAATAAACATGGTGAATATAGCAAAAAGAAAATTGGGAAGAACATTTCTTTTTTGGGAAGAATAAGTCCAAAAATGTCCAGAAAGACGACACTTACAATTTACAACTCTATTATTCCTCCACATTTTAATTACAGCTCAACGATACTTTAATTGTGTCACGACAGGGATCAGAATCCAGTACGCAAAATAAAACATTTTATAAAGGGGTGAAATGCTATAATGTTCTGCAGGACCCAATCAAAACTGTACCAATTAATAAATTTAAAATAGATTGTGAAAAGCACACTAAGTTAAGGAAAAAAAATCCACTAGTTTTTAAATTATCAATATCTATATGTAATAGTATAAGAGTAATATATTTTTTTAAACTTAAATGTTCAAATAAATAAAATGAAATAAATAAAAAAAGAAAAAAAATATTTGTAAAGCGCGCTTAAGCCGAATTTCTCACGAAAACGACGCTATATAAGTAATCCAATTATTTTTATTATTAACACCTGTATTCTATAGTAAGATAGTACATTTACAGTATGTTGACAATAACAACCATTCCACTGTGGGTATCAAATACTTCCATTTTCTTTTTAAGAAAGACAAATATTCCCTGGTTAAGAATAACCTAACAATATTTGAAAATCTCCTACTACCATCACAATAAGCGGAAGATGTTGCTTGTGTCGTAATATAATACTTAGCCAGCCGAGGAATTCAACTCACCCAGGAATTCAGACCCAAACACGATGCCAACTCAGCCACTAACCGGTCTTACTAAGAATGTTTCGCATTCAGGCTGGAATCATCAATTTTCATGGCCTTGATTACAGTAAGTCTGGTATAGTGGCTCTATTAAAGCTGAAAATCTGTGCCTACCCTCAGAAAAACGTAGCACGAAAAGAAATATATGGTAATAAAAAATATGACGAATTTCTGATCAAGATTTTTTTTTATATGAATTCGGTAATTATCTTGTAAGCTCATTTATTCAGTTGGCCACGACAGTCAATTGAAGATGACAGTAAATTTGCCATTTTCAAAAATTCGGTACTTCGAACTTAAAAACTACATACAACCTACCCTTGGTCATAGGATAAATGCACGCCACTGGTCAAGTTTTAACTGGTCGTTTTTGATAGCAGTTTTTTCTGCGAGTATTAATTAATGGTTTTCATTGTAATTTCCAAGATTGTCATATTAAATCCAATATGTAAAACTGTTGCTATAACGTTTTTAAATTAGTATGAAAAACATTGAACCCGCCATGTTTTAGTTTATGTAAGCCCATGGATATAACACTTTGGTTAGTCACAGATTGCACATTCAGAGGAAGAAGGTTTTTTAGATAGAATATTTTCAAAGTGGAAAACACGAGTAGGTCTCTACTTTATGACTTAGATATATTTTGAAAAAATAAACGTTTGGAATTAAATAAAATATTCAAATGAATGTTTCTTTATTTGGAGATAGTTACTTTCGCTGTAAAATCAACTATAGCACCCTAATGACAAGTGAAAAATCCCGAGCAAGGCCGGGTACACATCAGCTAGTATTGTATAAACCATTTTTATTTGAATATTTTCAGGTTTTGGAACCAATAACCCTTGTTTGTACTATTCATTACAGGGAAATTTGCTTTGATATTCGAGTGTTTGGATTACAAGAATTTTTTAGGGAGGATTTATGTTCGCAAACCGAGGTTCCACTGTATTCCTTAACTATATGTCCAACTCTACAAGCCGTCGCAAGATACGAATACATCGCATAAAAAAACTCTTGAGGTTTTTCATCACTGGACCGACAGTGTTTTCTTTACGAATACCTTCTAGATATGCCGCAATTTCAGTGTCACTTTAAGTCTGAGGCCGCACATTTTGGGAGCATAAATAAAAAGCTTGCTTTTTCTCGTAAATAATAAATTCCCGGTACAATAACATTAGCACACCCGCTCTTTCGATATTGTGGATTACCTTCCTATTATCATCAGTGTATGTTTTGAATTGGGTGAATTTTGTATGCTTAGTTTTAAACCGCAGCTAAAAATTATATCAACATCAATAAGGCGGGGATATAAGTATTTATATTAACGTAAAGATGTGTTCCGCAAGAAGTTAATTTTATAAAAAAAAAGAAAATGTGAAAGATCATAGTATCAATGTTTAATTTCTTATATTAATTAACTCTAATATAATAATCGGTACCGCATTCGGGGTAGATAATCTTTTTAAAATCCCGCGAACGAATAAAAGCTTTTCGAATTGCGTAGGTTGCTGATTTCACAAATATACTACCGTGTCAAGATGAATTTGAACGCTGTTCATGCCGATTCCTGAAAATGAAAGTAACGGTGTATGAAACCTTGTTTATGGTGACCCGACAGTTGATCCCTCTACAGTTGGCCCCATGACAGTTGACCCCCCGACAGTTGATCCATTCGAAAGTTGATCCGCTGAATGATTATTTCTTCTGTATGTCCTCATTTGAAAAGTAAGTATGCAGAGAGGATATACACAGAAATAATCCTTTAGGAGATTAATTGTCGGAGGGATCAACTGTCGGGGGTCAACTGTTGGGGGGCCAACTATCGGGGGATCAACTGTCATGGAACCCTTATTTATATCTACGTTTTATTTTATTTAACTTAATCCCTTTCCCAAATTGGCAAACAACGTTTCCTTGCTTTTGTAATATATGATATCCCAAAAAGCTTACACAGTAAAGCTTTAAACTTGTTTACGTAAATATGTATTATTTTAATGCCGTTTTATAATAAAAAGAGGTTCAAAAACTATATTTTAAGAGCCGCCAAATCCATTTGGAAAAGAAAAAGATTTTATTTTTCACTCCACGCAGCATGTTGAAATAAAACACATCTGGTATCATATAATTTAGTCAATCTGTACCTCGAAGTTATGCGCGCATACCTCAGTACCACGGTGCCCCTCTTAATACCGCGAAGAATCCTTTTGCATAAAATATTCAAAAATAAAAAGGTAAAGCCTGGCGTAGTTGGAGATCTAAGCAGGAGATGATTCCTCCCCTCCTGAGGGTTGTATCGCGGGGGATGGTCCAGGGAAAACGGAGGCTGTATGGAACGCGCATCTAAACATTCGTTTCCTTCTGTTCCATAATCCTCTCACCTTTATGCTCACCTGATTTACAAATAGCTCTCCCGCAGTATTAGTTCTGGAATTATTCCTAAACAGTGCCTACATGGGAACGCGGGAACATGGGAACTCAGATACGTCGGTGATGGATGGGGAATGTATTTGGAAGTTTAAAGGATTTGTGTTGATTTCTGTAGTGCTATTTCTTTTGATTTATCTCGCAGGTTAATGAATTATTAAACTAATAAATCACTGAGAAGACGCCCTGGGGCGCAACTGAAATAATATCTTACCGGCTTTATTTTTCCATTACGAAACAATTTATTCAAATGTTTTGTTTTATTACGGCTTATTATCATAAAAATTCCGAAACCATTTTTACGATACGAAGAATTTTAGCAGAGTTTCTGAACTTTTGTCACTCGCTTATTTGAAGAAATTATTTTGTGATATGTAGGTACTTTACTATAAGGGAAATGAGTATTTAAATTCTTTAGATAAAACTACAATTTTCGTTGGATATTAGAAACTAATTTTGGACTAGCAAATTTGGTATTTTAAATGTGAATTGGTCGCCCACTATTATTAGTACTTTGGACGAATTTACAGATCTGATAAGCAGGCCTAGATTTTTACTGAAGAGTGTAGTATGACATTATATGAGGATATGCTGACACTATTTATCACAATAATCTTCAACCGGGACGCGCGGGTCACTTTGATTACCAAAATTGATATTAACATTGGGGTCGCGGACAGTATCACCAATTACATAAATATATCAGAAATATTTAATTATAATTACAGTCAGGTGCAGCAGAGAGATTACTCTTTTAAATACCTGAAAACATTTAAATCAATTTCATAAAGTACCTAATGATATTATGACGGGTGCCCGAAGTATACACATTTTTTCCGTCGGTGAAATCGATAAAATATTTCCAAATTCAGAATTTCTCAACACGTTGACTGATGACTCCGCGGCTCACGCGTTCGTACAAAAAAATGCGCACTTCTCCTTTGAGACTTTTTACATTCCTAAGTTTTTTTTTCACATTAACTCCACACAGGATTAAAATTAACTGTGATGAAAATAATTTCACTCGGGACCTATGTCACCTTTGAGGATTCTGTGTGGAAGGCAATGAAGGAGAGAAAGTTCTGGTACGAAAACATGATGGGTTGGTAGAAATCTGGGGGTCAGTATGTTATTAGTTTCGAAGAATGACGGATATATTAACGCATTCCTCCCACTGGTATGGATTAATACACAAAGCGATGGATCTACAGAGTCCGGTTAGAGAGGTCAAGGGGTCTCCATCGACTGACCTCTTCCGATCCGACCCACCACGCAGTTTGTGAAACGATGCATCCGCCGCCAAGACCTGAACAATCCTCACCCCATTAACGCAGGCACTCCTGCTAAGTCATCAGACGTAGTGAACCATTTAGGGTATCCTATCGCAAAGGTGTTGGTTATTCAAAAATTATTCCGCTCAATTTTCCTCTAAATCACGGGACAACAAGCTATCATCATTGGAATATACATGATGTAAAATCGATAATAACATTCTCTTGTTTTGTACCTCAATGGCGTGTATGTTACCGGTCTGTTTGGAAGTGGCTGAGCGGCCGGGCGGTTGAATTATTTATAAAATAACCATTAGATACATTTCATTACATGTCCGTCTGTAGGAGACATCGAGATTGTGGCGCTATCGGGGGTAGAGATTGCGGATAATCCGGATTTTGTAAAATCCGAATTTTTGGGTTAATCACAGTGGAATAAAAATTCTGATTATCATATATGAAATGTCAGAAAAAATATTAAGTGTCATACAATATGAAGATGGAATATACGAAAAAATTGTTAAATTACGGTCGTATGAGAAATTTAAGTATGCATTATTTTTTCTTTCTTTTCATTCGGTTTCAGTGCTGATAACTCTGCGTTTATTGAAATAATTTTTTAACAGTTTTATGTAATTTAAAAGGTAAATACAAAATATAGTATAATTTACTACATAATTTAATTACATGCTTAGTATTACCTTCCTCATTAGGTTTAACCTGTCATGAGGTAGGATTAATTAGTGTTGGACTTCTCGTAATTGTTAATTATATTTTTTTCCTTTTCTAAGAAAACATTAAACTGTTTTGGAAGGACGTCTAAAGGTCCCGAGATAGTCCTGAAAGTGGATGTGTAAAAGTGAAAGATGGAAAAATTTTCACGAATGAAAAAGAAATAAAAGACAGTTGGATGAAATAATTTGAAGAGGTCTTCGAAAGCAACCCGAATGGTAGTGATTCCAGTTGCGAGTCAAGTATAAATAACCATATGGTGATTGTTCCCAAAATCAGCATGGATGAAATAAAAAGATCAATTAAATGTATAAAGAATGGTAAGGCTGTTGGTATCGCCAATATTGCTGCTGAATACTTTAAAGGAGATAGCCGTATAATTCTCACATGGTTATGCAAACTTTTTATTCAGTATTTAGAGGAGGGTTACACTCCATTAGATTAGAGAAAGGCTATAATCATGCCTCTATGCAAAGGTAAAGGGTAACATATGGAATGTGGAAATCACAGGGCTATTAGCCTGCTAAGTTTAGTTGGAAAGTTGTAAGGTAGGACATTGATTGAAAGGGTACAAATGAAAACAAAGGATAAAATATGGGATGTGTAAGGTGCATTTAT